>OX421230.1:7923927-8143949 GCA_949125135.1 Alcis repandata | reverse complement strand
TCTTTAGGAGATACATTTGTCTAGCAGGCGTGAATATTAAATTGCCTAATGATGACAATTATAATATTATGCCTAATGATATTCAAAGTATTTAAAGTTACTGTAAAAATTGTTGCATAACGTCTATCATCCGTGTTGGAGGAAAATACTGCCGAACATCAGGCTCAGGCTGGCCGTCTGCCTGTTTGCCGCTCTTTAAAAAAAAAAAAAAAAGAATCTGCAGTATATGCATGTCTTCTTGGTTCCAGAACACAGGGTCAGTTCGCAGCGTTCAACGACTGCCTGTACCGGTCGATGTCGTCGGCTGGCTGGCTGCTGGTCATCGACGTGGACGAGGTGGTGCTCCCTCGGAGAGAGCGCACGCTGCCCGCCATGTTTAAGGCGCTGAGGACTACTTTCAAACCTCCTTTCAAAGCACCCTCTGCCTATCTCTTTAGGAACGCATTCTTTTATACGTTGTGGGAGGTACGAAACTGTTGAATTACATAGTATTACTTTTGTTATGAATTATGGCTTGTAGAGCATTATTTTATATCTACCCTATATTTTTTTTTTGTACGACTTTGTATTATTTACGACGTAAGATTACTTTTGTTTCGAATTGAAGATGCCAGCCTTTGAATCGTGTTGTAAATTTGGTCTCCACTAGCCTGATGTTCATCTAAAACACGTACGCTATTCATGATCTAGCACGTAGGTTTTCCACGCTCTACTTTTAACCGACCTCTGTTTGTCTAGGACGATCCAGAAGCAAAAACGTCACTTACGACGGCTCTGAAGACGCGGCGCTGGGCCACACCGCACACTCTCAAGAACCGCAGCAAGTACGCGGTGCGGCCGCGCAACGCGGTGGAGCTTGGAAACCACTTCGTGTGGGAGCTCGCGCCCGGCGCCAGCGCCGTCGGCGTGCCCACCGACCGCGCGCTGCTGCACCACTACCGGGTGAGAATACTGCTCATGAACCGCAGCAATACAGGGTTCTGAAAATACTTGGTATTGGACACTAATCGACGGTTTTGGTCTCGTGCTATCTGTCGTTCTTTTGCTAGATACTATTTTTGTGTTTAGCGTAACCGTCGATTAGTGTCCAAGTCTTTTCAGATCACTGCGTTAGCACAGTAAATGACACTAACAAAAAATGTACTTTTAAGTAATCCTATAAATTAAACTGAAAGTTTCTAGGTAGTAGAGATTTCATTCGTCTTTATATTCATTGAGGAGTTCCTAACTAGAGCTGAATTGAAACATACACGAATGAAAAAAAAAAAACATTTATACCTGTTAACCTATTTGTATGCAGCTGAATGTCAAACTCCAGACTTACTTAGCCGCACCAATTACATTTTGTATTTTTAGGCTCCTAATACCTAATAACAAAAACCCTATTAATTTCAGATTATATGTGAATTCGGTGGCATGAACTGTCTCACGGTTCCTTCAACCGTGGACCGGACTGCACATCGGTGGAGTGACGAACTAGTTCAGAATCTCAACAAAGAAGCGAAGAGTCTAGAAACCAGTTGCAAATTGTAAAAAACCTAACACGCCTTAAAAACTGATTCAAAACTAAAATTAACAGTTTGTTTTTTGAAAAGCCATTTCACACTCATAGCTCTAGGATGACCTGTGTCGGGGGATGCCATGGAACACACACAAAGACAAGGACAACTAACACCCAGACCCAAAACAGATAATAAAATTTGTCATTCAAACATCTGCCTCTAAATCGAACCTGGGACCTCTGGCTTATAAGGCGGATATACTACCGCTGAACCAAACAGGTCGTCAATATAATAAATTTAAAAGAATATTTTGTCGGACTTGATTAGAAGATAAAACATAATTCTTACTAGAATCTTTCAAATACACTGCAATTAATCAAACAATTAGGTTACCTTTACACAGTTTTTGCAATAATGGTGTTTACCAACTATTTATAGAGTGTTATGTTAACACAGTATTATCACAAATTGTTTCTGATCCTGATCTTGGCTCGATTTCCTAGATTTAGTCAAGAATAACGTACGTCGAATAAAATAAAGTTGGAAGTACATTTTGCCCCAATAAGCTAATCAATATACTTTTCTAAAATAAAATAAAATAAAAGGACCATATTTTTTTCACAATAATGCTAGTACAATTTTGATGTAGATCATTGTGAACACTTTTATAAGTGTTTTACTTGCAAGTTAGGAAGTTTGTGCCATTCGGAATGTTATGTTGGGGAGGAGTTATTTGCTCAATGAATCAGACAAACAGTATTACTCGATTACTGATTATGACTACTTACAAATTGAGTGAATAATTTAGTCGTAAAATTATAACGTTATATTAATTTAGCACGGCACTGATGACGTTGACTTGTGTTACTTATTTCTCAAAAAAATTAAGTGTACCTATTAATTTCGCCCTACATTTTGCCTTTCATTTTGTATTTACATACGTAGTAGAATAAAGGTAGAGTAAGTGACTTTTATACAAATATAATTTATCTGAAACAATATAACTGTTAGAATTAGTCATAAGTAACTAGCTATCTCGATATTTAATTTTAAACACAGCAGATCACGCCTAAATTTGATTTGACGTTATACAAACATTATCTATTTTTAAACAATATATGTAGGTACTTTCCTAAGTATTATAATAACTGTATAAAAATAATAAATAATTAGCTTTATACTGTAAAAAGTGTAAAATTATATTGTACTTAGGAACTATAATTATAGTTGATTCTGTTATACCCATTTCCTAACTTAGCAGATACCATCCGACTGCAGTAGTTAGCCTGTGACCATAAAATATTGTCATCTCTTTTTGTTTGAATTTGTTTGAAAGTGATGGCATTATTTTTAAACAGTCAAATTTAATTTAAAAATGAGCCAATAATATCGACTTAATTTCATATTTATGAGCGTCATATTTATGAGGGTACGTATTCACCGTTGACATGTAAAATGTAACTTCCGACGAACAATATTTTCACAAGTGGAGTGTAATATGAAAGCTCGACATGTGACCTTTGAATTATTATTTAGTGATTAATTAACGAATTATTTTTGAATGTATTACGATTATCTGTTTCTATTGACTTGTAGCAATGCTATGAATAAATATTTCATTTCATTTCATTTCATTTAATATTCAAAGCTGTAACATTCTAAGTCTGTGATCTTCGCATTTTGCGTAACGTATTTATTGATATACCAAATCCAAGACTTTTAAAACTATGCACTCTCACCAACAGAACTACTAAAATTGAAAAATTCAACCATATTACTATTCCGGTTCTACACATTTATTAAATAGGCGACTGTGGGTTATGACGTGCTTACCGCCTGTATTAGCACTTTATTTTGTAACTGTTATAGCGCGTCTTTATTGTTTCTTCTTATTAAAACAGGGCGTTTCCTTTTAGGTGTAGTAATACTGAAAACGATCATCAGCTACATCTTAATGAACAACTTTTACTATGGCACCAAGCCTAAAATCGCAAAAAATCTCAGCTATTCCATACAAAAGTTCATTGGCTTTTGATAAAATGTATGGAACGGCTGAATTATTTTTTCAAAATTTATTGGTTGGTCCCGTGATAAAAATTGTTCATAATGATGTACCTGACGCGTGTTTTCAGTATTTTTACATGTATATCGCTAGATGTAGAGCTCAAATTTGAACTGTTACATAACACGTAAATGCCTCCGGTGAATACGAACCAATAAAAAGATGTATAATGAAGATTTTTAAAAAAAAATATTAGTTTAAAATGAGGCGTTTTGTTTCGACCAGCAAAGCACATTCTGTTTAAAAAAATACTTACTTAACTTTTGCAAAACTGTTTGAAACCTGTGCATATCAACGCATATTAATATTAGGTAATGATACCAATAATTCACAAATCTACAATATAATTATGTATATTACTTAAAATACACACCTATCAATACAACTCAAAATAAACAATACACATGTGTTATAGGTAGACATAATTACAGGTATGTACATGTACGAGTACATACGTACTTCCTGACAAACCTAGACACTTATTTATACCCGTTATACAAAACTTTCACTATCACGTTGTAAATAAGTAGATACTAATTAGGATACAGCTCTGTAAACATCTAAATTAGAAGTATGTAAAATATTTATATTATAAATTAATAGTTTTGTCATAGAATGTGTTTCATGCAATCAATAAAATGTACGCTTGAATTCTTATGAAGCGTTTAGCAGTCACTTGCATAATTTGACAATGCAAGGTATCAATATAGAGTAATAACGTTAGATAGGTGGCTTTTACCTATAAAGTACACGTATAGTAATTTATTTGTGGAGATCTTCCAAAGTAAAACGGCACGCCTTCTCACTAATATATGTCTAAAAAAATGTAAATGTCATATGGATACCAAAGCCGTATTCTGGTCCCAGGAGCCTCACGGCAAAATATCTTTACCTCTAAAATATATTTAGATATAATAGTTGAACAAATAGACCACCACGTAAATAAAGCCCATTTTACTTGAATAATGTTCTCAACACTTTGAACATATTATCAACAATATTTGGGAAAACATGTAGAAAGACATGGTAAGACATGGCGTAGACGCTGTGAAAGCGCGTGCAGCGCTTGGAAGATCTCTGCTTATTCCAAAAACGTTTTTGACGTACTTACCTATACTATACCTATTGAATTTAGTTTTGTGCTAATTATTATTAAAGTGAAAATAACCAATAATAAAATAGCATTTAAAACACCAATGACCGGTTCTAGAGATCGGCTAAAATTTAGTGGCAAAGAAATATTTTGTGTCTCGTATATTTTATCTGTGATGTCTATTTTAGAAGTGAAGAATCGTATTTGTTCGATATAATAAAGAAATGAATTGTTGGTTAAATGGTCTTTTTTAAATAAAAGAATATTGACTTCCTTTGATATTTTATTAATAAGATAACCTGTCCCTTTACCTATGCGTATAAAAAAGTATTTCAGTAAATCGACAACTCTCTCTGAAAATAAGCCTCTTTTCAGACAAACGGTTAAAAACCACTTGCCTGAATTGCATTCTGTTAATCATTATACATAACTTCGATTACTTTCCTTTAAAAAAACACTAAAACGTATATTGCAATACAAAATAATCGAATTTTCTAAACTGTACCTACTCTTGGTTTTTTTTCTGATGCTACATAACCAATATTGATGTCAACAGGCTGTTTAGTAAGTAGGGGTGTATTCCACTATTTCCATGGAAATACAAAATAGAAAAAGTGGGACAAGCGTTTTTTACAAATTATATCCCATTATTTCTATTGCGACAAAAAAAATAGTGATGTTATTTGAAAAGTTTACCACTTTAACGAATAGATTAAAATTTAAACACGACTCGGCATTCAAAAAAAATAAATGGAGAACAAATTAATAATCTGCCATTTTTTTAAATAATTCTCCACCACATACTCTACAGTACAAATCACACAAAGCCACCTCGTCAGTAAGCAGATGTATGGATGATTGTTTGTGAGTGTACTCCTCACATGTTTCCATTGGCATCATTCCTTCATCGCTTAACGATATTATTCCATCTGGTATTACTTTAAAAAATAAAATCAACCCTTATCGTTGTCTTTGTCTTTCTTTTGTCGCAGCCGACAGCAATAGAAATAGTGGGACAATCAGTCTGAATCAGGCCCAGTATCTCTATCAATAGAAATACCTAATAGAAAACGTGGGATACACCCGTAAGTAGAGCCATCTATTAAAAGTCTGTAATATTACTAGTACGGAGGCTAACACTTTTAATATTAAAAGTGTTTCGATTGAAAAACACGAACCATGTTGTAGCACTGCTACGAGTACGACATCGTTGTAGCGTAGCTGGAAACGTTTTGAAGGGCAGACTGCAAAGTGCGGTGCTCGTACAACAGGCTTATACCAGTGGACTGTGGAACCTTCATGTACTAAACTAACATCAAGTAGAAACTTCTCGCTACCGATAGATGGTAGCAGCAGATGGTAAATTCAATTTCATTTTTCTGACTTGCTCCTTGTTTATAATTAGGAAAAAGACAAGTAAATCTGAAAATTTTCCATCCTAATTCTCGAATATGTTTTTCGAATATGTGAAAAAGGAAATCTTTGCTGCAGGAAACTGGTCTTGAAATAATATATTTCTGGAATTAATAAAGGACCTACTTCAGGTACCAATGATTAGTTCAATGAACTGTTTTTTCTGTTATTCAACGTGCCGAAAGCTCGCCCTTCAGCGTTGTACAAATACAGGTGGCACTTTGTTGTTTAAACCTATAATTCGGGGTGGGTTTATAATTTATATTTCAGCGGCGTCACAAATCACGGCAGATAAGGGGCCGGCCACCGCGCAGCGACCCGACATATGACTAATGTGCTCAATTAACTCGAGCCATCGGGACCGGGTACATACCGGTACCGCCTTCCTAACACTCCTACTGTTTACTTTTTCACGAACTTGGAATATTTCTAAGCAAATATGGGCCGGACTGTGATCATACGAGCGTGTTACTTTAGTTTGGGTAAAGGGTTATCAGACGGCAAGAGTTTTAAATTGGTTTAGTTAAAACAACCTCTGTTTGAGTTTTGAAATGGTTTTGAACCTTGAATTTTGATAATTTGTGTCAGATAATGTAATAGAGAATTGCCTATTTGGCTATCTCTACGCAACACAGAATGTTTCTATTTCTATTCAGTATTAAAACTTATCACATTCTACAGCTAAAAAACGATCTATTTTTTCTTGTATAAAAAAATGTTAGTTAATGTAATTTTATATAATACTTACACACTTCTTCTTTGAAATTTCAACAAAAACAGTACACTCATTCAGTTCTAAAAAATAACAATTCTAAATAATATCAACCTTGAAATAGGAACTTTAGGTAGCATAAGTACACAAGATAATAAGATGCGCCCCTAACATAGAAAAAACAAGATTGCTAATACTTACTTTTACAGACACAACTTACTCTGGCTACAACAAATACCTTCCTAATTAAGCATTTACGTAACTTGAACTTCTTTTAACCTAGACACCAGACAGGTGCTGCTTCATTACGTTTTTATTCTGTCCTGAAACTGCAATCCGCAACGCTCTGTGTAAGTATTTCGTTCGGCAGTCACTATAAATAACTGAAACTACGGCAAGTGCCGTTTAAAACTGCTCCGCTGTGCTGAAGAGCTTACTTCCGCTTGCTCGAGTAGCTACAATAAATATAGCCTGTGATTTCACTTCGCACCGAATAAACTTTACATAAATATAGTTTTTTGTTGATTTCTTCTTTGACATAAGTAATTGGCTATGATTCAGTAACTTTTGCTCAGTTTATCCATTCATGATTTGATCATAATCTAATTACATCTTTTGCATCATCTCATCTTATCTTGTCTTTTACCTTATCATAAATTCTTTTCTCTTTAAATTTGTCAAAGCGGTTTTGTTATTTTTGGTATTACAAAAATCGACGATGTTTACGAAAATTATTTCTTTTTATTTGTTCTTACGGCCTGTGGCGTCTTATTTGATTTTAATTACATAAACCGATTTTGCCCCGAAGCCGACCTAATTCCAATTAGGAGAAGTATATGAATGAATAGAAAAATGATCCAAACTCTATATTGAGTCACTTAGTGTAATCATTTATTATTGACAATCATTTACTTATTTTACTTTTTTACTTATTTACTTTCTGTATAACATTGTCAAAAAGAGCACAGATAAACCAAAATGATCTAATTAAATAGTGATAAATCTGTAGAGCAGATACTTACGTACGTACGTCGGTAAGTGCAGTATTTTAAAATACAAATACAAGAGAATGTATTGCCTGCCTTTTCACAATACTACTTCACTGTCTAGCCGCATTATAAAAGCAGGTAAGTCAGCAGAGGCCTAAAATGCCGCAAAAGATTTATGTTGGCAGCTGCTCAAAAATCGACAATAATGTACTGCTATTTCTGCAATTGGCTGAAGTGCCCGAGGACATATTCGTATACTCGTAGGTACCAACTTTGTACACAGATGTACGATTGGCCTTAATCTGCTAAACTGGGAAGGTAATATTATTTTTGTGCCAACGTGTTAGAATTCCTTATCATGTTTAAGCCTCGTTTTGAAATATGTCACATGGTTTTTAGTTTGTCTTTTTCAAATCAGAACACAACAGATTCAGAACTCTATTTTATGTTATGTTATTTGTATTTTTTTATATAAACCTACTGTTGGTGTTTCTTAATCTTAATATATATAAATCTCGTGTCACAATGTTTGTCCTCAATGGACTCCTAAACCACTTAACCGATTATAATAAAATTCGCACACCATGTGCAGTTCGATCCAACTTGAGAGATAGGATAGTTTAAATCTCAAATTATAGTCGCAATTTTAATATATTGCAAATTATATATATACTGATAATTTTTACTATAAATTGACAAGTTAGCATCAACATACTACGGTTGCTATAGTTACGCAATGGCTTTTGACAGGACAACGTCTGTCGAGTCCGCTATAGACTCCTAAACTACTTAACCGATTTCAATCAAATTTGCACTCCGGGTGCAGTTCGATCTAACTTAGGAGATAGGATAGCTCACACCTCAATTTATAGTAAAAAAACATGAAAAATTAGAAAATTTAAAAATACTTAAATCTAGCGCTTTGGACAATGTAAACTTTTTTAATGTAACTTTTGACATTTGAAATTTGACATAGAATTGACGCAATGGCTTTTGACAGGACAACGTCTGTCGAGTTAGCTAGTTAATAAATAAATCATCGATCAAGTATAATCCGACTTCGGTGTATGTAATGAATATAATGAATATTTCGCTATAAATTCCAAAAAGTGTTTTTCTATGTCCATGAGTTGTATTGTTTTTCCTGTTAAAAGTTAAGCGAGAATTTACAAAGAAGAAACTCAATATCTAGTGCTCATTATCAACGTAAAAAGTAATTATAAAACATTAATGCAGGTGAAATATTAAAACTTATTTCTAGTTATACAGAGGTAAATTACACAATTCATAATTTATCATTTTTGCTGGAAATACTGAGTTCTACTTATAATTTCGTCAGAATACTACATCTAACGTCTAGGTGTCCTAGCTTTAACTCAAGTAAAAATCAAGGTTTGCGATTTACTTTACATCACATCGCGAAACATCACAAATAAGAAGAAAATCGATAGCTAGAAGTAGATTACGTATAATTGTCTACTCTATTGCCTGTTGGAAATTATTATAAGGCTTCCTATTAAGTTGTACGTTAAAAAAACAAACACGAGTACTCCCATTACTATTTCAAGGAGAACTTTAACGCTCTTTGAAGCCTATACTTTACTAAATACTAAGTACATATTAAACCCACCAACTATTTAAGGATACTATAAAAAACTTGACTTATAAAAATAAGGCATCGCAGTTATAGCGCGACATTGCGACTGGAGCAATAAGCGAGCTAGCCAAGTCCCCGGGACTGCCTCGAACTTCGCCTATAACGGTGCCTGCGCGATTAAGCGATACCCTGCAGGGCAAGTTCCTACATCGCACCATAGAATACATAATAGTACAAGTCGCCGCACACTGCAGTAATGTGTACTACATTCCTTTAATCTGGTTGTTAAGTGTCGTTTCTCTGGTGTGTGCACCTCAACGTTTACCTATATTAAAATGCAACAGTGCTCGTAAACGTTGACTCTAGAATACTTAGAAAGATTAGTTTTTAAGTTTAAATTAAGCTGAAACCATAAAGTAAACTTATAAAAAACATACAATTTAACCAGCGCTATGGTATCTGGTTTTACTTCACAGAAATCTCACCCGCACGTGAGCATACGAGCCCCGATTCGAAATCTCTGCCTCGACCATTCCCGACCGCCGCAGCGTACTAAAAAGATCCCTTTACGGCATTCCTAAGTAGATTGGCTTGTAAATGAAGGTTATACAGGTACCGGCTAAAATATCAGCGCAATTTGACAACGCAACCCGTTTCAGTCAAACGCTCCACAATGCGGAACGAGTGAAATGTTGCCAATAAAAAAAGGTCAAACGGATGGCCCCAGGCTTGGTTTTCAATATCTCACGGCAGGTAGAGGGCGTGTCGGGAGACCTGTCGAATACATTCTCATTTTGGCCGTCAATCGCGTGTTTGGACCGGGCCAAGTTTAAAACAATAACCTCCGTACCTTCCCTGTAGCCAAATTACTAACCGGCAAGTAATTAAAACAAGAAGCGAGATTGTTTCGAAGCTGTATACATTGTACCGTTTTGGCAGGGAGTTGGTGCTAGTTGCGGCGTTATTTACCTACAAAACCTACAGACAAGAGCAAAATATGGGCTTTTCTTTACTTGCTAATGACTCTCTATGTACTTATTTATTCTGTATTTTTTGTATTGTTTTAGATTTTGGTTTCACGAAATCAAACGTCTACCAGAAAAGCTACGTAGTAAGAGCACTAGATCGTTTAGTTTTCATAAATATTACGTGCAACACACCAGTCATTTAACATATCTGGTATACCTACTCAATTGTCTACTGTGTTCTTATGTATGATTGTTCAGGTACGCAGGTCACGTCACGTTCCTACATTTAAGACAGAATGGAGGTTCGCTATCGTACTCCTAGATATTGTCTCGCCAATGCCGCTCATTGTAGCGTTCATAATGAAAATATATCCTCAGCAAGTTGACTGTATTCAAGTGTGCATAGCATAGGCTTGGCCGTGTTTTTGGCAATTGCACTCACAGACACGTCCGATGCACGACTTGCGCCAATCGATGTATCTAAATTAAGATGTAACATTTGTGAGCCCACAGTCTCGTTTAGCCGGTGGTGGCTGTGGTTCTTAAATTTAGGTAGAGTAATTAATGACTATGCCGGTGTGAATACGCCGGCTAATATACAAACGAATAAACTGTAAAATATTAACTAGGTGCTTAGTAAATAGGCCAGTTTTTGGACAATTCAAATGTGGCAAATAAGTTAAAACATTATGGGTAAGCTATTTTTAAAGCAACAATTTAAAACTAAGGATAGAGTTAATCTGTGAGCATGCACTGAGACAATTAGCACATGTTCAAATGTTTGTTGACTACATCTCATCCAAACGTGCAACGGTAACTTGTAAGACGAAATCTGAATAGAGCATAGATTGTCATAGGAATAGAGTGAAGCATTTCGAGATATCCGATTCCCTTCGCAATTGCTTTCGAATCTAAACCCGTTTGAGCAGCTTCAGACGTAGGAATCTGTGTATCGAAGTCCAGTCAGATTCATTTAAACTGGCCCCGTTACGAGAATAGGCACTCCTCTACGGATCGCTTCGTCTACGATGCTTCGAGCAAATGTCTATGCATTCTTCATAAAGAGCTTTCCATGCAATTGGTATAGCATCAATAGGCGCCAATCTAAAGATCTTAGATTGCTCTACAACTTTTTACACATAGTATTACCTGTGTTATGAAATGTTTAGGCACATTAATATTAAAATTGTACACAAAAAAGCTCTGTAGGGTGAATGGAGATGCCTAGATTATGTATACGAAAACCCCTCTTTACACATACATATGAATAACACCCTCGTTTACCTGCAAAACGATATTGAAAATCGGGCGAGGCGATCCATTTTGCCTTTTTATTATTGGAACGTTTCACTTGTTCCGCATTGTTGACTCTCAGAGTTGAATCATTTTTTATTTTTCAAAATTGAATGACGTATTTATTGAAGTGAATTTTTATGAACCAAAACTTGACCAAAACATTTTCATAATAGAAACGTGCACACGAGACTCGCATTTGATGTCGGACGCGTTTTATTAAAAGTATATAAAACATCGTTTTATAAAAAAAAATCAAACCCGATTTTATGACGACGTCACCTTTATGATGACGGGATGATAATTGGTTAATAATCACGAATCCTGAAGTATGCATATAGTGTAAAATGCCAAAAGGTGGCAAAACTAGCAAATAACATTTTCTTTTTGATTTTGTGTCTTTTTCATGTCGGCCGAAATTAAAAAATTGCCAAGTGTTTTAGTGAATCCAGTGTAAGTTTATTTGTTTTAGACAGTTAATAAAAATGGTAACCTGACTACAGTTACTACGAGTATACTGAAAAAGTTTAAAACTGTAATATTCCAATATAGAAGCTAAGTGTCTACTGTGTACAAGATTTTCGTCCAGCCCGGGAAATAAAATTCCTCGTGTGATACGTAAAAGCGAAGGTATTTTCTAATAAACACAAGCAGGCCTCTGTTTTTGCACTCTAGCTATTTCGTAAAGGTATAGGTCATAGTCATAGATCGTCCCGTGTGTGACTTAAATTATTTCACGTCAAACAAACCAATTCATTAGATGTTTATGTAGACGTATGATCGTAGAATTCTTACAATTTGTACTCCTAATGGTTTGGCTGCAAATTTTGCTGCCTTGAATTAGTTATGATAAAGTTTGTAACATAGTTATTTTGTTTGTTTACGATACAACAGAGCAAATAAACTATAATTTGTAAGTTTCTAATTGGTCTTGCGTATTATTAATTTGAAAACTCTACATCTCTGTACAATACGCTGCCAAAGGCTAAGTAAGTAAAGGACAATATCGAAACGTTAAGTATAACACGAAGTTATACAGAAAAAAATACTTTGTCATTACATGAAATGACCAGCCTTGTCAGTTCTACGATCAAACCACGACATGGCAACGAAATTAAACAACCCACAGCAGAAATGTCATCGGAATAAATTACACTGCGGCAACTAAATTACCCATTTTTTGAATCGTTTCCTTAAAAGTACGAACCCCTTCCAATAAGCTTAAAACATTTCCCCTAAAACTAAGCATGTTTGGAGGCAGGCGAGCGAATGGCATTTAGGTGGGCGAGGCCGTATACCAACGACAGCGGCTGGAGGTGGTAGGTGGTCGTAATTGCGCCGCTGGATGGCGGTGCAGCCGACTGCGACATCAGTAATTGCTCGGCGGGGGACACTGACACTCGCCTGATGAATGGAGCCAGTGGAAAATTCGCTACGCGGAAAAACTCCAGACATTTCTCTAAATTAAAACTGGAGCACCCTGATCTTGTTACCTACTCTTACTCGCCGCTCGTTAGCCATTTACTACCGATGAAAATTCTACTCAAATACTAATTAATTAAGCTGCTTTGTGTAAATAAGACATTGTAAAGCGTCGTCGTCAGGTTAAATACTTACTACATTGTTCTGACTCTGTTTCAACGAGAAACGAACGAGTGTAATGCTGACGGCATTATTTGTTCGCGTGTTATGTCTATTAGGTACGTTATACACGACTATACTCGTAATATTTACCACAATTACATAGCGTCATAATTATATAGGAAAAGGCTTAATTATATATTTGTCATTTATTTGCGAAAATCTAATAAAGACTCTATATTATGCGATTCATTACCTACAGTGGAGCTTAACCACTCGAAGGGTCCATGTGTAATAATATATTACTGGCTTGCCTCGCATGGATGTATCTCTTGGAGCCTGAAACGCCAGTATTTATACGTTATTCGGGTTGTTATCAGGGATTTGAAACTGGGTTTAATTTTCACTCTAATTTTGTATTCTGGCTTTGTTGAGTTGAATGTGTTTGTGTAAACAAGCGAGGGTACAGAAATTTTAATTTGTGAAATGGGATTTGTAATGTGCCGAAATAATGACTGAAAACTTTTGGTGCTGGCAAATTATCTGGCTAAGGAGATCGAAGGTTAACTGAATTTTCAATGTTTATTAAAATTATAATTTTAAAGACGTCGAGATAATGATGTACATAAATGATTAAAGTAGTAAAATAACTTGAAGCCTAAAAAGGTTTATGTTCTACAAATATTAACTAACGAATCAAATTTAAAAAATTCTTTGACGCTGTTATTATGAGATTCGGAATTTCGGATTTAGCAGTAAGAATCACCAAAGTTTGAGATAGCCTTTCAGCTTTGCGGATTCAAATCCCTTTCGTAATAGGTACTTAGATATTTTTCCTTCAATTGATATAACGGTTTTTATCCTATTATTGGCGCGTGCTCGACGAGCGTGACCTTCAACCGAGTGGGAAAAAGTAGGTATTTTTCTTATTAGAAGCGAATGTGAAACAAATCCCCCGAAGCGCTGTTTATCTCCCACAACAAAGACTTTAAATGGGATCTCGCGTTACACATCCTGTTCTTTATTTATTAGCCTTGTAAATTTTTATTAAATAACAAGGTGATGCCTGCGAATTCGTACGCGGACTATGCGGTGCAATTCCGTCTCAGCCTCACAAATGTAGTTTCAAACACAATCCAAAACGATGCACAAATTACTTTACCACAGACAGACGTCGCTACATTGTTTGTGTGTGCTAATTACTAACAGCTGTGTATAAAATATCAAAATGACTATGCTGATTAAATTAAAATATAAAATAAAATAGAAGATGTGTCTAGAACCAATCAATTATATATTGTCAGCCATGAACTTGAGTGCGTTGTAGGTCACACGATTTACGAGTATACATGAATTAATAATTGAATACAAACAAGGTAATTTTATTAGGCACTGGTTTAATAAATTAACTTAGGTATACATATTGTTTAAATTAGCAATGTGATATGCCTCTACATCTCTAGAATTAATTAATTATTATTGTTGAATTAGGTACAATCTATCGAATACCTTACTTGATTAACGTTTAATTAACCCTTGACATTGATTAAAACTCTTTGGTCTAGCTCATTTATGCAAGATTTAATCAAGTTAAATATTTTTAATTACTTAACAAGCTTACTTAGAATGTGATTGATTTTGAGTGGTCAAGCACAAAGGGGCTTAATGGTAAAATAATTATAATAGTTTCATTCATTCATTCATTCAGTGCATTCAAAGTTTGAAGTTGTAATAATCATTCTCAAGAAACGTTTTATTTTTTTAGACCCGTCAATTAAAAAAAACTGTACTTATGCACAATGAAGATAAGAGACCTCGGATTCAAAATCATCAAAAATCAAAAATACATTTTAATTCCCATCGAAAAGGGGAAAATTTCTACTTCCCTTTTCGCTTGACCGCTCACAAATGTATTCTTGAAGCTGGGTCAATTCTTATCGGCGCAACATGTATCCAACAAAAAATGATAGTCCACTGTATCGGTCTGCGTGAGTAGGTCTGTTTTCTCCACTGGTTAGTCTGTTAGAGCATATTACGAGAAATGGACGTGTACGTCGGCTGGACGCACTTCCTATTGTTTGTTTCACTCAACCGTGCTTTGGTAAGAATTTAATCACGTTTTTATGTTCTCTGGCGTTCATTCCACTTATAGCTGAAATGATTCTCGCTCTTGCGGTAGCTTTGGATCTTCTGTGGATACCTACTAGTTTATTTATTAGGGTTTCTATTTATTCTGTTTGCGCAGATTTTATATTGAGATGAATGGATTTGAAATTAACGCCTGAATTTGATTTAAAAACATGTTTATGTTGATGATTTTAGTACGGCGATGTAATGTCTAAATTAAATAATTGTGTACCTATCTCAGATTAAGTGTACCTATGTCATTCTTTAAAATTATTTTCAAACTTAACTATTGGAATTGGTTTCTGTAACCGTTTTAGTAATTAGTAAACAAATACATTTAGGTAAGTCAACATTGTGCAGGAGCCGTTTCCTCATATCATATCTTATCATAACTTTTACTATACGAATATCGCTAAGAATTTATAAATGGCCAACCTAGTTCAGTAACCGCCCCAGATTTATGAACGGATATAAACTATAAATTAAAAGTTCATTATTTATTTTCAGGGTGACTGCACAGCATTATCTTTCAAATTGAACGATGGAAACGAGATACCCGCCGTCGCACTCGGTACCAGTCTGGGACATCTAGCAGACGTAAGTATATTTGAAAACTAAAAAACGGTACGATTATACTTTTATTACGAGTTTTTATTCCAATATAGTTAAATGGCTCGTGCAGACACAGTTCTAAATTTTTATTGCAGAACTGAAATGGAAATTGCGATTTAGTAGGTGGCATTTGTCTGTAGTACGTACTCGTAGAGTAGACATCCTCGTGTCATGTTCACACACACTCGTGCGACAGGGTACAAGGGTGCTGCCGGAGAATCACTCGCTAGCTCGAGCCGTACAATGGGCGCTCGAGGCGGGCTACAGGCACGTGGATACTGCGACCCTCTACAAAGTGGAGGACGAGGTGGGGCTCGGAGTCCGCAACTTTCTCGCCGGCAACACCGTCCATAGATCCAGCCTGTACATCACCACCAAAGTGAGTTGACATTCTGTACGCTCTGATCTATCGTGTCGATAAAACGTAAGCGCCGCAAAATTTGCGAGTTCAGTCAGCCGCGCCGAAACAGCTTTGCCGTTTGACGGAAGCCTGCGGAGCCACGGGTAATTTCCGACCTTCGTAAATTTAAGCTTTGACTGAAATGGAAATTATGTGAAAGTTTTATCGTGTGGCGCGGGCGATCACGGATTGTGTATTATTTATGCAAGAGGCTGCAACCCAAGGCTATTTATAAATCAGTTTTATAAAACAAAATAGTATTCAACAAATCAAGTTTTAGAGGCTATGGAATAAATAAAGATAAAGCGACGTAAATAATAGTTTTGAATAAATTTTAATTATTTACGGGGCTACACCTAGGAAAATTTAGGTACCAACTTTACCCCAAAATAAGTATATGTATCCAAATTAAATCGCATACAAATGTCTGTTTACTCCTATCTGCCCATAAAAACACACACACTCATCACAATTGCATAAAGTATTTTAATTTTTAGCTATGGAACGATGCCCATGAGAGAAACGAGGTGCCAATCGCCTTAAAAAACTCATTAACGGAGTTAAAACTAGATTACATTGATCTCTACCTCATGCACTACCCAATGGCGTACACGGTAAGAACTACTTCAAAACTTTTGTTTATTTCAGTCACGTCTTTCCAGCTTAAAATAAAATAAGACGTATACGGCTGCGAGTTAAGAGTGCTTCTCTATGTCAACTTCAAGAAATGAAAGAAACATACAGTAACGTAGAAGTTTCATTTCCTTTTCAATAAAGTACAAGGCAACGAGGCCATGCAATAATCGGCTTTCGTTATATTACTTACGAGTAACATAAGCTTACAAGCCTTTTCACATAAATTTCGCGTAAATAAATGTTTTCTTAGTAGGTATCTAAGAAACCATTTGCCTTAGCCTTAGACGAAATGACAACAACATATCATACACTGGTATATGTTACAAATACGAAATTATTAGTGCATTTTTCAACACTTTAGTCCGTAACGGACTAACGGTTGAACAAATTCTGTATGTCTCATACCCAGGATTAACACGTTACTTTTTATTCCAAAATAAATATAGTTTTTGTAAGATGGCAGGGTAAAACTGACAGCCACTGTTATTGTGATACATTAAATATGAAAGTATGTACCTCCTGATATATTTAGTGTACTTTATATCAGAATAATATTTCTGAGATCATTGTCACTTAGATTTCCTGTTCGACATAAGACATATTATCTTCTTTCTGAATTGTGTATTTTAGTTTACTCTATTTTCATGTAGACGCTATTTTTATTTTAGAAATCCGGTACGATAAGCTTGACAGACTACTTAACTACATGGCAAGGACTGGAGGATGTTAAAGAGCTTAACCTGACTAAATCTATTGGAGTCTCTAACTTTAACCTGACGCAGATGCAGAGACTGTGGGATAATTGCAGAATTAAGCCAGCTGTCCTGCAGATTGAGGTAGATATGTTGATAGACAGATAAACACGCTTTACACAAACAAATGTTTATAATCTTAATCCTTATCCTATTAAAATTATAAATGCAAAATGTTTGTGAATGTTTATTGGAATGTAGATAGTTTATGTTGTGGTTTTATACTTAGGCTACTTAACATCATCGCGCGGGTGAAATCGTGAGGCACAAACATGTATCTAGTAATATTACAGAAATAAATTTCAAAGTTTGTATGTGAGTGTGTAGTGTGTATCTTTGTTATTCAACCACGCAATATAATGTCTCTAAGTAACAGCTTTTTATAAAGTCTTTGATGTTATCCGAAAGGCACTATTCAAGACATGTTTTGTATAGTGCCTATCTGACGCCAGTGTTTATTTATTTATCTATTTAGCAGCCCAGCTTGTCCCAATGTCGGGATAAGATCTCTCTTCTCTCTCTCCACTCCGTTGTCCACTGGTAGTCGCTTTACGCCATAATATTCCGGCTCGCGAAATCAGGAAACGGTCCAAAGATTCCATATTTGTTTTGTAAAAATTAACGGCCGTAATATTTCATTTGTTGAAACTTGGAAAATGTAGTTTTGTTAGAACAAAGTGACGTGTAACTTTGTGTCTATGGTAATTTTAAAATACAAATTATGTGTAATTAAACTTAAAACTATTTTCAAACATATCACGTCTACGCAAATAGTCGCAATAATTCGATACAATTATCTTTTTGTCTGACTTCATAAAAAAAAAAGTTTAATATAACGAGTAATTTTTTTCGAAATTATTTTTCATTTGCAACTATAGTTTAAGTATTATGATTGATTTAATCCAGGTTAACCCATCAATCACTCAAGATGAGCTAGTAAACTGGTGCCGTGACCACGGCGTGGTAGTGATGGCATACAGTCCGTTTGGGGCCATCTTGGGAAGGAAAAAAGACGCACCGCCACCCAGAGCGGACGACCCTGTACTGCAGAACTTATCTCAAAAATATAACAAAACTGTGCCACAAATATTACTAAGATATTTGGTAAGTTAGGAGTAAAACCGGTCTGTTTTTTGATTATTTCTTTATCTGTATTATGATTAAGTTTTTATGTGATTAACTGACAATGGCGTTATTCTCGTCTAAAAAGGTTTACAAATTTGTTGCTACAAACAAAGGCTTGGTCCATTGGCGCTAATAATACATTGTGGATCTATCGATTCGGTCTCCGCTAAAATAAACGCGGTCGAGGCACACTACGAGTACGAGTGTATGAGAACCTTGATGTTTTTCTAGCTGACAGCGCTCCGAGTAAGCCGCAAATAGAGCTTTCATTGAAACCAGTTATTAATATAAAGATTAACTTGAAAATGGATTTATTTCAGTTGGATCGTGACTTGGTCGCCATTCCGCGTTCAACGAACGAGGAGCGTATTAAACAGAACATTGATATTTACGATTTCAAGCTTACTTTAGAAGAAGTTGAACTTCTGTCGAAATTCAACAGTGGCTATAGGTATATTACTCATTTTTATGTGTTCAAGTTTGAATAACGTAGAGTAGCTTTAAAATAATAATTTCTTTGCAGATTAAGAACACCGGTCAAATGGTATCCGCACCCGCATTTCCCGTTTGAAAAAAAGAATTTGACGGATGCAGAGATTCAGAACATCATTGAACACAGCAAAGAAGACTAAAAGCTTTGTCGACTGCTGGGACACAACACTTACCTGGCTACATAATTTATTAGCATTTGAATAATACTTGCTAGTCCATCCTTAGTACGGTATAATTAAGTAATCTACTCAACAAAAGCAGAAAATTAGAATTAACACACATTTTAGCTTGAAAACGAAATTAAAATTTTTCGTTCCGTATACCTATAATACAATGTTAATAAAAGTGACTAAGTAAAAAATATCTTTCGATGTTTCTAGTACTGTTTCACTGTTTATATTTTCCATTAGATTTGATAAAGATTAATTTTGTATCTTCGAATCGACTGAGCTTCAAACTCGGAATTAGCTCTGGAGCGAACGTTTCCAATAATTAAATAGCTACCCCACCTTATCTCAAAGGAGTTGTGTTAGCCTTTTTAATCTCCTTAGTATTATGTAATTGAATTCTTTTAACCGCGAGTATAAAGGAAATGCCGTCGCTTTTATCTGGGCCTCGAGGCTTTCGGATCACCTAATTGATTCGAGAGAAGCTTTGTAGCTTCTTATGTAATAACATGAACCAACCTGGTAGCTAGGCTCCTTCCTCATTCCACCAATCCTTCCTTTTTATAAAATTAAATACTCTCAAATAAAGTAATTAATATAATATACGAAAACCTTGCTTTTCAAAATACTTGTGTATTGACCGCAGTAAAATTTATTAACATTCAACCAGAATTATCTACGGGAGCGTTATTCTTATCTCTCGTTAAAATACCGATATTAAATAACATAAAAACCATTCGTTATGTGTCCGCAGCTCATTAGAAATCATTAAACTGCCAAGGCTGGTTGTTTTAAGAGCCATTAAATGAAACTGTCCTAAAATTATGGCCACTTTGTGCAAATAACCTCTCTACAAAGGCAAAATTTTCCTTCCTACAGAACAACCAGAAGAGACGTTTTATCCTCTTACGGCAGATATCTATTTCTAAATTCTATCAGGCGCTGCCGTTGTGCCGTATACTACTATGTCTAGCTATGTCTATGTTGAGCATGCATTTTGTATTTGGTCATAGAGCCGGGAATAGTTGAGATCAATATTTGCTGTATGGACAAGCCTTCGCTTTAGTGGAGAGTAAATTCCTCTAATTTAGGACGTTATTTCAGTTCACCCATGCAATAATATTGACTGCTATTTTGCCGGCAAATATAGGGCAATGGAATATCGCTCGATTGATTTTATGCCTGCCACTACCGGCGTAAAAAAGTTTAGTAAGTTCCTAGTGTGTAGTGCTTTTGTATGTTCAATCAGAACTGAGGTGAACAAAGCTTGTTTTTATGGTTTAATATACATAAGCATGAATTTATTTATAAAACTTTAGAAAACAAGCTTGTTAAGTTGTTGAAGTTGTTGTTATTTTTCGTTTTGTAGGCAGTACTTACCAAAAAGATCCTATTACTAAGCCTACGCTGTTTGTCTGTCTGTACATTCATCCTATCTTTAAGGAGATGTATCTTTTGAACCGTAATAGGAAGCTGGCTGAAATCTTCGCAGGATATGTACTATAATAGAGGATATCAGAATAAACAAATTTTACCTAAGTACCATTATTTTGTAGGCACCTATAAATTTTTGGTTAGATGTAACTAAACCATTTCCCTTTGTTTTATCATGAAACACATCGTTGTTTAGTTTTTTGCGAGTGGTTTATTTATGAGAAAAGTTAAGGGGAGGTTCGGTCGGTCCCTATATAAATTAAGTGCGGTGACACGGACTAATTGGCGTCATTATGCGAGGATGGCCGCCGCCGCCGCCGCCGCGCCGCCGAGTTGCTCCGCCCGCTCGCCGCTCGCACTACACCCGCTCTCCTTTCAGTATCGCTGCTGCTTAATTAAACAAAGGTAGATTCATTTATCATTCTATAATTACAAAAGGCGTATGATTAGCCGATTATTAGCCAAGTTCGAGATAATTTCGAACCTGTCATGAATTCTGAGCGTAATTTAGTCGTGCCTTTTTGGTTGAGATTAATTAGCTTTGGAGTGAATGGGGTGTAGTTAGGAGCGATTAGATTTTCTCAGGTAAATAAATGGATGTGCAGAATGGCGAGGGGAGTAATGGCCCGCCGGGGTGTGTGTATAAATGTGCGAGATCAGCGCGACCGCAGCCGCTCGCTAAACAGATATGTAGCGCGGTCGCGCAGACTAATCACCGCTTGCCTCTAATCTGACGCGCTAAAAAAGGTTGCCAAAAGATTGAAAGTCTTTTCACATTCTAACACATTCTTAAAAAAAAAGATTACGCTCAAATGCGCGCACCGCACGGCACCGATGGAAATGTGTGGTTAAACTTATTATGCGTCTAGTGTTTTTGGTACCTTCTTATGTACATATATTATAACTGGTTACATCGGAAATACATTGTGTGTTCAAGTTTGAAGATCATAGACTATTACTGGTTTTGATTAGGGAAGGTCGGTTCATCCATTTGCAACGATTGCTTTATCTTGAGAAAGGATCTGAATTTCTTGGATTCCGGGAACCCTATTCACGAGCGACTTGAAACGTAAACTAATTTTGATTAAATTAAATTAAATAGAACAAAGTCAAAACAAAATTACTTTTATATCATCAAAATGTCCGGAATCTTAATCACAAAAGAGATAGAGTTACTTTTATGATGGCGGAGCTTGTTTTCCGTTACGTCGTTGTCTTTATGCCAACTACTCAAAATTCAGGAAGCCTTTTGTTGTCGCAGAGGCTTCTATTCAAGATTCGCAAGACAGTGGATCCCGGTGATGTCAGTTGGAATATTAACAAGGGCCGAGACGTCGGCCGGCGCCTCTTGACAATCCTTTAAGCGTCCAACACTCGCTCCACTACTCAGTATGAAGGAGATACCCTCGACACCGTCGTCGTGTAGGCCGGCTGCTGTGCGCCCGTTGAAGCCCGTGCCGTGCGCCGTAGCAGTCCTTTGTCACTGTTTCTTATGTCTAATATACTCATTGATATTTCTGTTTCTTATGTCTATATACTCATTGTAACGAGGTACTTCATCACTATTTTATTTTGTCGAGGTGTAGTTAGTGAAAAAATATTTTAAAGTAAAATCACACGCATTTTTACGTATGTTACAACATGCTCACAGATACATTTTCTCGTCGTAATATGTTCAAAAACATGTTTAATTATTAAGAAGAAACCCAAACTTATATTAGATCAAGCGCTTTCGTATATTCATGTGCTCGTATTTAAAATATATTTTTGTGGAATCAAACATTTCTTATATAAGTCTAGCTAGAGACACTTTAACAAGAATAAGTATTCCGCGAGCAAATGATACATTTTCCATGTAAAATAAAATTATTGTGTATGTTGTCCGTACAACACAGAAGGCTTATGCGCCTTCATGAATTTTAACATACGTCTTCTTACTTTTGAAGTCGCGACAAGCGGATACACGTAATATGTAGCATAGCAAGTTGTAAATAAAGTTGGTTCTCTTGAGCCCAAAAGCTAGGATTGTAACATAAATCCATCCTTTTAAGTTTGATCACGTTCTACAAATGTTTGCCAATCGAACACACGAGGTCTAATAGGAAGGCAAACGTATCGAAACTTTGACTCTGCTATTAATTTCATATGATTTTATTTACTTAGGTAGATTGTTAGGTTAACGTACTTTGTAGATCTTATTAATTGAATATAAGGTACAGTCAATTAGTGTTTTTGCATTGTTTATATCAATTTATTTATTAAAAAAAAAACCGAAACATATTTCATTTATTTTTGTACAAATTATAAGAAAAACATCGTTTTAAAAATTACAATATTTGTATTAAGTTTTGATATGTTTGCACTACTTTTTAATCGTTACCCTTTAGATAGTTTGTGATTTCTGGTGTAAAAAATAATGAGTTTAACTCCCCATCCATCTACTTAAGCTAAATTTTTTAGTTCTTTATCTAGCCCGTTTGAGAAATGATGCTTTCTTTTCATAAAATAAGCCATTGAAGCTGCCTGAAGAGCAGTCTATCACCAAAGCCATCGAGTAGATAGAAGTGAATCGTCGCCGTAAACCGATTGTCAATGCACATCGCACGCTCCGCTTCCCGGCGGGACTTTATTTACACAAAACAAGATTTATTCCGAGCTCTGAAGAGAAACAGAACTATGTTTCTCTCCGCTGAACACCTTATTTTCGACTCAACGAGTACCATCAAGATATTTGAACTTGAAATGTGTACAACTGTAGTGTACCTACATGGTGTAAAATATTAGTGATGCTCGTAGTGGATGATAGTTAAAACTACATATTTGTTGCAACACGCGTTCGTTTTTACAAAAAAAAAGCTTTTTACTGATAACTAAATCAATCAGGACAAATGATATTTTTTGATTCTTAATATACTCGTACTACGATGTCAGGCCCATTCCCGGTCATTCATACATGAGGTTGTCCCGAAACAGGAAACATTTCTACTTTACACAAGTAGAGGGCTGCACTGAAAAGTGTATCGATATAGGCTGATAATTATGATGATGAGTTCACTACTGAAGCCTAAATGCATAAACTATCGGGAATTGACAACCATCACAAAACGGATACATAATTCCTCACAGTTTATTTTTTGAATTCATGAAATGATTTGGAATGCTCAACGATTTCAAATTCACGGTGCGTGAAAACGACTGGCCAAGTACGAAGCGATTTTATTTCGACTGCACAATATTGTAAGTTGATAACAAATGCATTGCGCAGCCTATTTATTCTTGTCTAAAATGCATGTAACTGGCAACTGTATGTTGCTTACTTCGACACTGGAACTACCGTTTTATTTGGAGCCAGAGACTTTTCTAGTACCTACTTGGGGGCCGAACATAAAACATGTATAAAACTTTGAAACTTTAGGACTTTGGAATAGCTGATAAACATAGGAGACTAACTTTGAGTAGGACAAACGCAAAAAACAAAGCGCATAACTTAAATTAAAATCACGAATATCTAAATAGGTACCTACCTATATCGAACTACTTTTTACCGTTGTAATAATATTTAGAAAATGACAAAATATAATTATTATGTTCTCGTATATACTTATAAATATATGCGTAGTTTTATGCATTATTTACTACCCAAATGAGTTATAAAAAACACGAAAATCCGTGTATTTTTTAAGGCTACCGCGATTTTAAGGCCACTCCAGTCAAGTCCGCGTCTGTAGAGGGCCCTGGCGACCGCTCCAAGCCCCGAGTGCAGGCTGTGCCAGAAACTCCGCCCTCCGCCCGCTGCCTGCATTCTTCACGATCGGCAGACATTCCGATACGATTCAATGGTTTCGATTCCTGCATTGAAAAGTCAATTTGTAGACGTTATGTCTTTACGAAACAAAGCGTCTTAGCATTGTTGGAATGGACTACATTTCCTTGATTTAGCAGGTAGGTATTTATACGATTATTAAAGAAAGCATTATATTAGAAAATGTAGCTACTATCCAAAACTAAGCTTAAATATTGTACGGCTTACCCAGTTAAATTCTCTGGGGTCAAAAGGATCATAGTTGCACACAAGCTTTCAGCATTCTAATTACTGTTATAAACGAAAAAATTATTTTGTTCGTTATGCTGACGGTTTAACTATTTAACCGTTTTTCATCACCGCGCGGGTGAAACCACGAGGCGTAGCTAGCCAGGGATTAAAAACTCCACCCGACTCCACAAATAGTGGCACAAAATTTCATAAAGCCATGAGCCTTACTAAATTCGTCGTAGGTACTGATTGGCATTTACTACCAATAAGTTAACCAAGCACCAAGCACAAAGTATTTAGCAGTACTAGAGTACTACTAAGTAGTAGTAGTTTACAAATTAGCGGTAATTAATATTGTTGTTTATTTACCCCATAATAATTAAGTACCGTTCAAAGGAGGTATAATCAACTATGTGAGCTTATAGGTCTCGTTTGTCTGCTCGTGTAATGTCGTTGTAGAACGCGGCCAGAGCTTGCGTTCGATTAAAATCCAATTATGTGCTAGAGTCGATTTAAGCTGAATTAGCAATTTGCATAAAAGAAGCTCGATTTTATTCCAATCTACATAAAAGAACCGGAGCAAAAACAACTTGAACAATTTTATATTGACTACAAAGACACGTGGTGAGTCTGCTAGGAATAAAGATAGAAAAGAAGTTTTTTGCAAATGCCGCTGATTGTTATTGCATTTAGCTATGTAGGTTCACGGCACATGTGATTTTACTGAGACGAGTTTAATTCATTGCCTTTTCGGATAAAGATAAGACCGTTTTAGTGATACCAGATAAGTTTAGTAAGCGTTAAATAAGAATTGACGACAGTTATTTACTTAACACCTAATAACACAAATAAAAGCAAGTCGCCTCTGTCGAAATTAAAATCTAGCAGTCAAAACAAGAAAAATATTTTTATTAGATGAGCTGGCTTCTGCATGCTTAACCTTCCATTATTTAACATTCATGGGTCGACAACAAAGCGCTCGTTAAGCTCAACTCTACCACTACCAACGGTTCTCGATCGCATTCCAACGCATTCACAAAAATATCTCAATGGTAACAAAATAAATTCCGCGCACAAAACTGGGTATTACCACTCTGGCTTCAAACTTTTAACTTCGTGCGGCTTGTGGCAGTCAGATGCACAAGTTGGATTGTTTTAAAATGTATGCTACACTTGTAACACGGGTCAAAATAAAATATTCGAATACAATTGTGGCTTTTACAATTTTCTTGCGCGAGAAGGTTGTTGTATTGTTGAATTTACAAATAAAATTATTCCCTGAAAATATTTGTATTCGTAAAGGTTTTTGTTTGGTTTCAGGTAAATGATAGCTATTCAATTCAATTCACGTTAAATTAATTAATAAATGGACGTTCACGTTCATAACTATATCCTCACCTAATAATTGAAATACGTTTGGAAACCTTAAAATATGACGCAAAATAAAAGCAATCCTTGGTAGAGCGAGCGTTCTATGCAGCCGCTTCAATAACAGTTGTTCGGCACTTAGCGGCCCACTACAGCTATTGCCCGATAATCGCCGGCAACACCCGCCACCGCCCGCAACTGATTTACTACCACCTAATGAACATTGAATTATCTGTAAGTGGAAAAAGAGCCACTAGGTTTATGAAATTACTAATAGCACCCCGCAGTTGCTCCTACTATCCTACAGAAACTGTCAATTTTACCAGAATAAAAAGGAATATAAAAATGTAATTTAAATAATCATAAAACGCGTTCATTTAGCTAGGGTATAAGCTATCTCTATTCTTAATTTCACAAAAAATTGTGGAACCTTTTATGCATTCAGAAGTACCAAACATATTCACTTTCCGACTCCGCCATTTATGCGAGGTGCGTGATGAATCGAGTATGAAAAAAAATGTATGTCTTTGTCATGAAATGTGTGTTAGTAATGAGCAAACTAAAAATATTTTTCGTAGGAGCAACGTCCACTTTTAAACACTCTCATCATAAAAGAGTGGACAGCACTAAGCCCACGTCTGTCTGCGCGCGGCCGGCGCCCACCCTCAGCTGTTCTCATAATTAATATTTGCTTCAATTATAACGAGCTGAATAAGAAAAAATCGTAAATTTTGCCCAAGTTGGCTCGTGAAAAGAAAACAAGGTACTTTTAGAGACTTCAACACAATTGACGGGTAGGTAATGTCTTCGTAAGAGAACTGAAACTGCAAAAATGCAGAGGCTCTGGAAATCAATAGCGCGTCAACAAAAACGTTCGCAGAGGCAGCTTTCGTTTCCATTGGGCTTTTCACTTTGAAAACTTCAGAACAAATTCTTTAGCGCTGTTCTAAGTAAAAAGTTAGTTTCCAATATTTTTTATGGATCTAAAGCGTGGTGTTAGCAGTGGCTCGTTTTAGACATTGGTAGTTCTTAATGCTTGTTTCGATAATGCATTTTCAATTACTTAGCAAGCTGCTTTCGGCACTTTGCTGAAACATGGTGAAAATATTGTAAATTGTAGCTCTCAACTTTAACGTGATTCACGATACAGCAGAATGTTTTACAGATTGAAAAATGCTCCGCATATACTTTTACGTTTTTTATCGAACTTATTAAAAACAGGTGTTCCTTATTTTGGTTTTAATCAATGTGAGTACTCGTTTGCTTCAGGGCTATTTGTACTTTTTTTTGCTTAAAATAATCAAAATGAAATTTTAGACCAGTTCGTGCAAAAACGCCCGGTACATTAGGAGTATTAGGAGTTCAAACGAATCTTGTTGTTGTTAATTAAGTAAATCAACTGCTACTGAGAGAAAAGTTCTCTCTCAGAAGTCAACTTAACTAGATGAAAGATTTTATTGTTTCTCAATACTTTTTAATTGGAGTCCTGAGCTTGGGATGTAATTGACAGCTATCGGTGGTTTGTTGTGTACAGTTAAAGGGACCCGGGTAACAGGATACAGTAATTACCGCTGCGGTTCGGCTCCACCTATCGGCAATTAGCTGTCGCATCGCGTCACGTCGAGGGTATCGGGATTCTATTCTCTGGCACTCGAGATAGTCTCCGTCAGTCTCACTCCCGTGAAATTTGTAATGAGAGCGACAGTGACCGAGATAATATATCACTCGCCAGAATAAGAAGGCTTTAAAATAGCTCATTCGTACCTTTTTTTTTTTTTTTTTTTTGTTTACCCAGTGGAAATCCTTTATGGATACCACGCCCGCCCCGGGGGAGGCAGGGTGGTTATGTGGGAGTCTCCGCCCTGCGGCGGCATACCCACTAAAACCACTGGGGTGTTCGGCATCCGCCTGAGATGGGGCAAGGTGGGGTCGCGTTAGCAATCGCCACCTTGCCCCGGCGACGGACCCGATTAGGGCCCCCTGCACCTATGGAGGGGTGACCCTGTTCCGCAGGATCACCCCCCAGACTGTGTGGGGTCGTGCAGGCCGGGAGAGTCCCCCGACTCTCCCGGCAACCCCACTGCCGAGGAGCGAGGAGACGGGCGAACCGCCTCCTCGCTCCCTAGCCCCGCTCGCTCGTACGTGGTGGGCAGTGTGGCTAGCACCACCCACCCCGCCTTAAGCCCACGTTCCTTTCACACCCGGCCGCAAACCTCACGCGGCGAGGTGCAAAAGGAACCCTCCTCTTTCCCTTGCACTCCCGACCGCGACCCACACGCGGCGAGGAGCACAAGGAAAACCCTCCTGGTGGCACCGCTGTCACCGCCCGAGCGTGGAGCGCCGTTTCCTCCAGCGTCCACCACACTCGTCACCGGCGGCAGCAATGCCACCGTCCAAGTGTGGAGCGCCGCATCCCCCGGCGTCCACCACACTCAGACCCTCCTCCTTTCCTTGCACTCCCGACCGCGACCCACACGCGGCGGGGAGTACAAGGAAAACCCCCCTGGTGGTCCGAGCCATCGCTCAGACCCCGAGCTCATTCGTACCTACCGTAATCTTCTAACAGAATACATAACATAGTTACCAGAGTTCTACTTCGACATCGACATGAAAAAAATATTTGGGTGTGTATATTTTTAGTGGTAAGTAATTACGGGAGTTCATCGTGACTTGCGTTTGCTTTTCAGGGTTCCGTACACATAGGTTAAAACGGGACCCTATATCTAAGACTCCGCTGTCCGTCAGTCTGTTTGTCTGTCTGTTCGTCTGTCTGTCCGTCCGTCCGTCCGTCCGTCCGTCCGTTCGTCCGTCCATCTGTCCGTCCGTCCATCTGTC
Organism: Alcis repandata; assembly: GCA_949125135.1. Lineage (NCBI taxonomy): Eukaryota > Metazoa > Arthropoda > Insecta > Lepidoptera > Geometridae > Alcis > Alcis repandata. The sequence goes on along the minus strand of OX421230.1, from coordinate 8,114,758 downwards.
ACCAGGCTGTATCTCATGAACCGCAATAGTTAGACATAGACAGTTAAAATTGAATTGAATTGCCACAGATGATGTATTATATCTGTTGCCGCTATACATAACAACAAATACTAAACAACAGAATAAAATAAATGTTTAAGGGGGCTCCCATATCATAAATGTGATTTTTTTGCCGTTTTTATAGCTAATGGTACGGAACCCTTCCTGCACGAGTCTGACTCGCATTTGACCGGTTTTGTATATTATGACGTAACTGTTGTCTATACAAATATTGGTATAATATTGTTGAAAAGTATGACGTACTCGTAACAACAGGAAGGTACACATTGGTAAAAGCGTTCGTAAATAATTTTGATCTTCCTTTATTTACATTAACAAAAACGTATGAAATTTTGATTACATTTATTCGTGTTAAAACAATGAAGAGTAAAAAATATATGTTATAAATGGGTAGACCTCGTTATAAATCAAATTATCCTACACTCATATAAGTCATTTTATATAGGTTCATTGGACGCAGTTTTCTCCACTAGTGCACATCCTGCTTTTTTCTATTATTGTCATAATACATAGAAAAAGATATTTAGATTCTAAGGTTGCCTGGAAGAGATCGATTTTAGCGATAAGACCGCCATTATTGCACTAGTTTGATGTTATTATCCTTTTGTTCGAAATTTCAGGTGTGAAGAATGAACCGTTTATCTATGTAGAAAGCTATGTAGAAAGATCCTACAAAAACTCACAAACGTGCATATTTGCACCAAGATGAATGTAATCGAGTTGTCGGACACGCGGACTTGGCGAGCAGGCGACACGGCAGTCATTTGCAATTGAATTGAATGCGATGGGCGGGCGAGATTGCGACGCTTGCAGCTCGATGCCGCCCGCCCTCCGCCCTGGGACTCGCCGTCCGCTCTGACGCTACGGACGCTGACGTCCGACATTACTTGCTCACTTTATGGTAATGTAGACCATAAATGTGTGTAGCTTTTCCACTATAGGTATAGTGTATTACATTGCAATTACTATTCGATGCTAAAGTAGTAGATAGTAGCAACGTACAAAGTATTATAGTAGTCATGGAGTAGATTAAGACAAATGCTTCTTCCAAGAAGGTCCTGTATTTGACTTTCAATCTACTTTCTCAGCTACTTTAGCTATAACTACTCAAGTTTTAATAAAACAACTCCGTAACGTAACTAGATAAAATAGCGAAGTAGAAGTGAGTTAAATTAATGCAGGTAGCTGAGTTTGAGTTTGAGAGTTCATTGTTAAACCGCGCGGCTGTTTCAGGTTTCAAGTAATTGCGGCAGTGATTACTTAGTGAGCATCTTCCTTCATTTAAGTTGCTCGGTAAGCTTCACTTGCTTTATGTTTGCTTGAAAATAAATAAAATTATATAAAGCGAGTGCTTCCGAAAAGTAGATTTAGATACAGAAATATTTATTGAACAACTGATACATTGTAATTTATAAGCTAGATGTCAGCATTAGTTGAAATTGTCAGTCCCACATCGGGCATTCATTGTCATTCATGTATACAGTCAAATAGTTTTAGTAGTTTTTTAAAAATAATAATGAAAAAAGAAAGAAGAGATAGAAGTTTTTCTTTCTCTTTTGCTAAATTAGAAAATGTCAGCGGAAGAAATCATTCGTAATGTCATTTTAAACATAATGCCTGTTTACTTTTTGAATTGTAACTCAGTGATTTTTTTACAAAAATGTTCAAAATGTGGGATTGAATCTTTGGTGTATTATTTTTTCAGTTGTTATAGTATGTATTTGAAGCTTACGATGTAGACAGGTGTACGATTACCTTATTAATTATTATACCGTAACCCACCTTTTACGAGTATAACAAAATAATACTTTTGTGACCATCGAAGCGCAAACAATTATTTCGTACTAGCTGTTCCCGCCACGCTTCGCTGTGGATAAAAAAAAATAAAAAATTAGATGAAAACAATCCTTGATGCGTATTATATATCATGCTAAAATTTCAGCTAGATCGGTGCAGAACTTTTTGAGTTTTTGAAGCGTACACGCGTTTACATATCTTCATTTTAATATATATAAATCTCGTGTCACAATGTTTGTCCTCAATGGACTCCTAAACCACTTAACCGATTATAATAAAATTCGCACACCATGTGCAGTTCGATCCAACTTGAGAGATAAGATAGTTTAAATCTCAAATTATAGTCGCAATTTTAATTTATTGCAAATTATATATATACTGATAATTTTTACTATAAATTGACAAGTTAGCATCAACATACTACGGTTGCTATAGTTACGCAATAGCATAACTTTTGACATTTGACATAGAATTGACGCAATGGCTTTTGACAGGACAACGTCTGTCGAGTCAGCTAGTAATATATATAAATTACGTGTCACGTTGTTTGTCCGCTATAGACTCCTAAACTACTTAACCGATTTCAATCAAATTTGCAAACCGTGTGCAGTTCGATCTAACTTAGGAGATAGGATAGCTCACATCTCAATTTATAGTAAAAAAAAACATGAAAAATTAGAAAATTTAAAAATACTTATACCATAATTTAACAATAGCTTTGGACAATGTAAACTTTTTTAATGTAACTTTTGACATTTGACATAGAATTGACGCAATGGCTTTTTTACCAATTCGAATTACATCGTTAAGACAGGACAACATCTGTCGAGTCAGCTAGTATATTATAGATATAATGAATAAATACGTTAATACGAGTAAACTCACAGTAAACTTTGAATTGAAAAGTAAATATACCGTATTTTATCATCTTCTCGCTTTAAAATTTTGAACTCCATTGATAAAGTCAAAAGACAAAATAGCTATTCCGAGGTTTGTCCAAGTTTATAAATAAAGAGGTGAGTTATTTAATTGCAATTAGCAGATTGATCTATTTCATTGATCACTGTTTTCAAATCAAAATAATTGCGCATGGCTGTAGCATATTTAACTACAACACCTTCAAAATAAGGTTCAATATAGTTTTGTCCAATTAGTGAAAGCTGAGGTAAAATTAATAAAGGGCATGTGAACGACATAAATTGGATTCTGATGAACTACGCGTTATTGTATCTATATTGTAGCCAAGTATTTAATGATGTGCTATCTTATAATCGAGCTTGATGTAATTAGATACGTGAATAGAAATTGCGGGGGAAATACACAGAAATAGACATTTGTTGCTTGCGGTGGGTGAGGCTTACTAATCGTGTAACAAATTACTGTTAATAATGATGATTAAGAAATGTGCGTATAAATAATATTGACCAGGTTTTCTAAGTGAATCTAAGTTTGGATTTTAACTTAAAACTTTACCTCGTTAGTTTTATTTTGTAAAGTACTCATTTTATAAAATCACTGACAAACTGTTGACTCAAAATCAAACGTGTTTATGCGATTTTTTTTTTATTTATTCTCATTTCCCTCCAAAATAGAGTGAAATTTAATAATTTTGATTAATAATTTAACTCATGTTTTGTTTTTGGTTGTCTTAATTAAAATTGATTAAGATAACCAAAAACAAATGTAGTCATTTAATTATTTCTGATGAAGTTCTGCTTGACTGGTGACGTAGGTAATTTCGCTGATTGACTATTGAATTGAATTAATTTGTACCTATTAGTGGCACGGCTTTGTAATTGTAGGTATCTAAATGAATATACACAGTTACACATACAGGGTTAGCTTGCGAAACTTAAATGGTACGTATACTTTTTATTTCCTATTTACATTATTATGTATGTTTTTGTATAAAACATTTTTTGTATGTTTTTGTGTGAAATTCTCAATTGTTTCAATTTTGTAAACTTAGGTCCTTCAGCTGGCTGTAAACCCTTTTTATTTACAATCTGTTTCCACACAGATTGCGCCGCGTCGCCTACATTTGCATTCATGGGCGTCCTATGATTGTACACACAATTAAAGTTGTGTCATTGTGCCGCAAACATTGCCGCGGATGCCATTACACAAACGGTTATGTTAAATGTTCAATGATTCGAACATCTAAGCCACGAAAACAGCGAACTATGACGCAAATAATTTTCTAATTCTAACAGCGCCGTGGATTTTATGTAAGCCGTATTTATTTTATGTGAGTAACGTGTACCAGCAAAGTATAAAGGAGGCAAACCTCATTTAAACTGTATGCAAAATGAGGGTCTAAAAAGTAAATGCTGTGTATTCTTGTTTTTCGTATACTTGGGCCACTTACTTGAGGGCTCTAACGGCGAAGGCGGCTCATGAATATTGAAGCAGTCGCCGCTCAGACGATCGCGCTCCGCTCCACTGCACGCACATTAACATCGCCACAATACAAGCAAATGGACTGTTTGTTGAGGATTCACTGACCGTAATACCTTTACGAACTGTTCATGCCGATTGTGGTAATTTCTTTAACAACTGACGTGTACTACTGGGTTTTACAGCTAAGCCCTCTTCTTGAGTAGAACATCTGCTTTTATCCGACTGCCGAGAAAGGAGGGCAATGTTCTTCGGGTGTATGTAAGTTAGTTCCTAATGTGATCTCCTACTGCCCAAATGGCTTTAACGATTTTGGATTGCGAGGACTCGTTAGTCTTTATATTCGGAGTTAGGTATTTGAGCATTTTGCATTCGCAATTTTTTATTTATTTATTTATTGTTTTTTTTATGATTAAAAGCTTGTCTTACATGTAAAAGCAAATAATATAATACACCTTTTTATATTTTTTAATATAATAAAATATAATAAGTACACCTAATCTCTTAAACTTAACAAAAATAAAATGTGACACTAACTACCTACCCCTTGCAGAATGAACTTCTAAACATGAAAACATGGTATGAATTCTGCTAAAGTGCGTAATGTACAAATTCAATGGGCTTTACCGAATTGCTCGATGTACGGTCACAAAGCCTGCAACCGATCATGTATGGGTTGTACGTTTTGATCAAACATAGTTTTAGTCAATGCAAACATCGCTATTGTACAAATTGGACTTAGGTATTACGAATTACTGCTACTACGAGTATGTGTTGCTACGTATGTGTGGGAGAGCTAACAGTGCAAGAATATGTTTTTAGCTCGTTCCATATTATTGTTGTAGCGAAGATATGACTGAAAGACAGGTGCGCAATGCAACCTTTAATCCTCCCACTGCTGGGATACAGGTCTACCCTCGAAAGGTGATTAGGCCGTATTCCACCACGCTGGCCAAGTGCGGGTTGGTGGATTCACATACGCCATTGAATTTCTTCTCCGGACATATGCAGGTTTCCTCACGATGTTTTCCTTCACCGAAAAGCCAGTGGTATGTAAATTCGTACATAAGTTCCAAAGAACTCATTGGTACGAGTCGGGGTTTGAACCCGCAGAACCCGAAAAGACAGGTGTATCATTGTTAAATTAGGAATATTCAGAAGATAAAGTTTTACCGTCCTAAATTATTTTTTTATCGTCCTAAGTGATAAAATTAAAACATTTCCGAAATATAGTGAAACGTAGGTAACTAGGATTATAACAAATAATACCAACTCATCTAATTGATTTTCAAAAGTTAAGACAACAAATCAACTTTTAACAATCTGTCGAAAATATGGTGCCATAATCATAAGCGACGACTTTAATTTTTATGAACTTTCAAAAGCTAACGTTTTTGCTCTGATTGCAAAGACCGATCTCATTGGCATTTAAAAAGAATCACTAGAAAAGTCCGGCGAGAAAGGAAGCTGGATAATAGCCGGCGTTCACCGTTTTATTGGAATCATTATACCGGGTAATAAGGACAGTTATTTGTACGACTCTTTATTATCGCCTCAGTTATATTCTAGTTCATTATTTTCAAATTCATGAGAAAATACTTTTACTCATTATATTTTAGCTTTACAATTACAATTTTAAAAAGAGCACATACAATTCAACGTGTCGCCAAAACCTAGCGGTTAGTTGGCAAAGCCACTCGCGGTCTCGCTTCTAAAAACTGGCCGGTTGTAAGTTTTATCAATAAAATCATACTTGTTATTCATCATTACATTAAAATGTTAATGTTCTCTCTGCATTAATTAACATTGTTTTCGGTGAAGGAAAACATCGTGAGGAAACCTGTGTACGTCCGGAGAAGAAATTCAATGGCGTATGTGAATCCACCCACCCGCACTTGGCCAGGGTGGTGGAATACAGCCTATTTACCCTTCAACGGTAGACCTGCATCCCAACAGTGGGAGGATTAAAGGTTGAGTAATAATAGTAGTAAGTAGTTGTCTCTGCGTCTAATGGTAAGTAGTGTAGGTATGTACGAGATTATGTTTTGCAGGGCCATATCTTTTGCTTTTGGGTTTGCCCATGGTTTTGGGCAGCCCACCCATATTTTGTGACTTGTATCTTTTCTTATCATGTTTAATTTAAACAAAGTCAACCTCTTTCAGCTCCACAAAACGTTCGTATTGAAACAATATTTAAGCTAAAGCATTCATTTTATACAAATTCACTGAATAAATTCCAACTTCGTTTCTCCCTCTTGTTCGTTCGCTGATTAAATAATAACATAAAGAGCTTATGATTTTACGAAAAATGTCTGCTTAGGTCAAATTCATCGTTCGTATATTAACTTAGGAGAATTCGCTTAAATTTGTATTCGATTGTAAGCACAATTTGCAATCAGCAAAGCCTGTTTCTGTCGAGGACGATTGTTTGTAGAGCTGCTCGGGCATTATTGTATTGTAACGTTCGGATGCTCGCTCAGCGTATGGAATCCAATAATTTTGGGCCATTCTTGGACGAGCTTGATTGTCGATTGTGAAAGGAATGGGCAAAACTGGCTCGGGACTTTTATTTTTGAAATATGTAAAAAAGCAATAATGGTAGAGTGGAACTCATCTCAATTATCTGACAACGATATTTGGAGCTTTTTGTATGCATTCGTTTCGTTTTGATTACTATATGTACTCTACAATGTTACAAAAGTTTTTTAGTTGCCTGTTTAGACCAATTTAATTATTCTTTAGGATCTTTATGCAGGGATCGTATTCTTCAACAAAGAAGTTTTAATCAAGATTTCACTGCATGCCCTTCCGGAAGATAGCACACCTAGATCACAAATACCTGTACGTAATCGGATAAACCATTCTAAGAGTTACGAGTCTCACTTAGAAACCCACGCTCGGCGTTTTTCGTATGGACCGTAAGTACCTCGAAACCGCCGGGTCGCATTAATCCAATCTGTAAAATGCCATTAGTATGTGAACAAAGATGGCTTTCAAATCAAAGAGAGAAAGTTAGATCACTGATTAAGTTAACAGCTTTGTTCGTTGGATCGATTTGTCTATAAATAAGCCACATTAAGCTGATTGCGGGCTTTGAGTTTAGCCAAGTTTCACTGAAGACTTAGGTCCTTACTCTTATATTATTAGAGATACCGAACAACAAATTTGTATCATTGTTTTCACAGATGATACAAATACAGATAATGTATTAATGACCCTGAGGGTTTCGAAAAGGTGAGGAATTAAGGCGTGGGCTATACTTTTTAACCGACTTCAAAAAAGGAGGAGGTTATCAATTCGTCAGTATGTTTTTTTTTTTTTTTTTTTTTAATGTTTGTTATCATCACAACTTTTGACTTCCTACCTCATAACTTTTGACTGGGTGAATCGATTTTGATGATTCTTTTTTTATTAGAAAGTTCACGCTTTCCATTTGGTCCCATTTCAATTTAGTCCAGTTCTGATAATGGTATCCATGAGAAAACCATATAAGTCTTAAATTTGCATGAAGTACGTGCGCGGCAAATAGGTGAATAACTCAATAGTCGATCTTTTGAAGTCGGTTTTTGTTTTTTATTTTGTAAAAATAATGTTCTTGTATATGATGTCACTAACGTACATACTTTTAATATGTATACTTTTATATTCCGCTCAGATATCTTTTAATTTAGCAATTCTAAGAATTATTTTTCATTACTCTTAGACTGTACCTACACCAAAAATACATAGTCATAACTAGTATTTTCTCTGAATTCGTCTAAGTACCTAGATAAGACAATCGAAGGAGAATTACAAGCTCGAATTAGTTCGTTTATAGTTTAGTTAGAGATTGGCGCGATACTAATTGTACTAAAATTATATTAACTGATACAATTATTATAGGTAGTTCAAATATAATCATGTTCACAAATTATGTACAATACCATAAGATTTGATACATCCTACTAATATTATAAATTCCACTGTTTTGATGTTTGTTGCTCAATCACGCCAAAACGGCATAACGGGATTGGGATGAAATTTGCTATACCCTGGATTAACATACATAGAGGCTACTTTTAACCCCGGAAAATGCGGGTGAAATCACGGAGCCCAACTAGTTTTTATATGAAACCAAAAATACTATAGATTTTGAATTTTGAAATGGTTATCTTTCGTATCGAATAACGCGTGTACATAACAGACATTAACACAACGGCGTCATCACGTAGATAAGTAAAATAACGTATACTCGTATGCGTAATTTTAATCCAGCAAAATATCACAAACACAAAACGTAATGTGAAACTCAAAACATTAAACAAACAAACATTCGAGTACGAGAGTTGTGGAGGCAGAATTAAAAGTTAATTGTGAAACATTTGCAATGTTTTGAGTTTTAATCGAATCGGACCCTTTTGATTACCGTAATTAATTTGGAAAATCAGTTCTTGGAACTGATTATGTGGAAACGTAATGCCTACGGAAAAATTAAATAATCATACGTAATACGAGTATATGTACGTTTTATTATAATTGCTACCTCTGGGAATAAACCCTTATGCATATAAAGGTAGGTATAAAGTTCCTCTTTAATTAGCATTAAAAAAAATAATTTTAATTTACAAAGTAATTTTATAATAGATTTAAAACGTTAATTTTATAAAGTACTGATTTGAAATTAATATAAATATCTACAGGACAACTTTCTCTTCATTTCTTAGTATTTAGGTGGAAAACTTTCATCACAGCATCGTCTTTAGTCCATAGAAGCTTACAAACTTGGTCGCGGGCGCTTAGTTTGCGTAAAACAAACTTTTTCTTCAGTACTTACTCGTCTTAGTTGAAAATTATTTATTCAACTAAGTAGGTATATAAAAATACTGTCTTTATCTTCATACTCCATGGCAAAGAGAGGTTGTGACCGAAATAAACCCTACTTCGCTTACTGCCTATTAATTTGCTACCCACTAAATGAAAATGGAAGTAGTCAGTTATGGAATATCCCATGTCATCGAGGTTGACTGACAGCAGTAACAATAAGCAGAGCTATCATAACACGAAACAAAGAGCATCCACCGGCTCTTCACTATGATGTGCTATTTTGTAAATATAGGCTCTTATAAATTAGGTTCAATTTGTGTTCCATTCTTAGCTCAGTTTGGTAGCAATATGGCGATTTTAATTGCGCGCTTCGTAACTAAACATTGATTGATGTTCGTCCATTCATCTCGCTGGTAGAGGATAGACACGGTGCTTTTAACAAGCCTGCACAGTAATTAGCCAAACCACCTTTAGGGAATGATTGATAGTGGGATCTGTAATGTTATTTACCGCTTACATGAAAACTAACGGTTATTATAACTGTGGGCTTGCGATAACCTAACCTAAGGGCTGCTGGGCATAAAATAATTTTCGGTTAACAACATAACCTAAAATTTCATTACGTCACAGGCACTCTACGCTATATCTATTTGATGTCAGTTTATTCCGTAATTTAGATCATATAAATGGTTATAAGCATTAAATTACAGGATTATAGTAGAAATATAATCCCCATTAAAGTCCTCGTAAATCGTAATGTTGTTTTGTGCGTTCGCTAGTTACGTTGCTTTGTTGTTGCCTTGTTCAATGAGTCGAGTAATCGGGTAGGTAACGTTTCTCGACAGCCCGTGATAATGATCTGACCATTAATAGTTCAATAATACCTATAAATTGTTATAATTTTGTTTTTTTTTTAAAGTTAGGCATTTTCAATATAAATCTAAATATGAAATACAAATTGTTCGTCGTCTATTAGTTTCTAACTGACGCTGACGTGTCAATGGACGAAGGCAAGACATAGGTCGTGAGCGCCAAACGGGTTGTTTCGCTTAGAAATATTTATCTGAAATGAAAAAGGTCGCAAAAGATTTCCACTAACATTATATTTCAATAGTTACCTACCTAGCAATCAGCCTCGCTATCTTACAACCTATGTAAAATGAAAACCATACGATAAGTCAATGTAAATAAGTTATTTAAAAATTTATTTTTAAAAACAAGCTTTTATTGCATAGTCATCAGAGTTACACACGTATATTAAATTTCAGCTCAATCGGAAATAGGGAAGTGGTTCAAAATTGAGTTGCAAGATTTCACCCGAACAAAAATATAGTTACATACATAGTTACATGAATACATTGCAAGTTATATAAAAGCTTATAAAAATAGAGAAAAGCCTGATTACGTCCCATGTAGCGGGTGATGTGAGGCGTATATCGTAATGCAAGCTGCACAGCGATCACCGCAACTGCGCCGCGACCGCTGCTTATGTGGACCGTGTGGTTTTATTACGTTGGCCGCTCCCTCCCGGACAATAACTTCGAATTGGCAATGAATGTGATTTGAAGCATCGTTTTGTCGTATTGTTCAAGTACGAAATTCAGAGGCAGGTATGCTAAAATCCGTCTAAAATCGGTGCTTGTTAGGTCTGGAAACGAGACGTAATATTGCAAATTGCCTAGATTTGTGTTTTATCTAGGGGTTTACAAAACAACTTCAAAACACGAAACATACCTTGTATCGTAATTTAAAGCACAATGAAATGAATTAGACAAGATTAGCAGCGGTCTCTATAAAAATATTCAAGGGATTTTATTATGTTCTCCATTTATAAAACTCTACAGGGTTAAAAGATACTAACCAAAAAATCTATAAATAATTTAAAACTCATGAACCAAAAACATGCATAATTCTGAACAACTTTTATTATGAGACCAACTGTGAAATCACAAAGAAATACAGGTGTTCGATGTTCATAGAAAAATATCACCGACACTCAACGAAATGTATGAAACAGCTGTTCTTTTCACGATTTCATGGTTCGCCTCATAGTAAAAGTTGCCCAGAATTATGAGTTTTACATGTTTTCGGTTTACTACCCGTAAACTTATAACCCTGTATGGAGCTACTATCACTATGTTTGTGTCGGGTACGGGACGGAATGGACGGGACGTGTTTATGTACGAGTCGCTTTAAAAATTCATGGCACTATGGCGACGCTTTTAGACCTACACAGAACTTTATGTAGCCGGGCTCTACGTGTAAAACAGAGTCGGAATATTAAAATTCTATTGTCGTTTTTCCTTGTTAAATGTTAATAGGCATTTAAAGTATCAACGTAATAAAGAAAATGAAAACATAGAATTTCTTAGAAACAATTTTATTTCAATCTCCTTTGTGTATTCAGTAAAATAAATTGACGCCATTGTGATTGTCATTAATATAGTACTTGTAGTTACTGCGAAGCCCGTATAAATATTGGCTCTATATACGGAAGCAATTTCAGGGTTCCTTGTGTCAGCTTAAATTTTCAATTACTCAAGCAGTACACGGGGTTAAGCATTGTCATAACTAATTGCGGAACAGTAAAGGCGATGGAAGCGAAACGGAGGCGATGCGCAGAATGTGTTTAACGTGGAGTCCCAGTAACAGGCCGAATTAATCGGATTGCTGTGCAACACCAGCGACAGAAGACCTTAGCAAATTGCTTAATTGTCTTGCGTTAAAGCCTGCGGAAACTATATTATTTTTGAAAACGTGCTACTAAAGCTAATGGTTGGTAATTACGATTGGATACTTATTAAATTAAAAACAAAAGACACAACGTCATTTTTAAACGTTATCTAACTCTTTAAAAAAACTACATCCTTGTCATTAAAATTAAAGTGCCTAACTGTCGATTTATTTCAGCGTTAACAGATTTGTTTTTTAAGCACTGTGGATTTATTTAAGGTACAAAAGTATCTAGCTAAGCTTAAAATATAGAAGCAATCTACTAAACCGTCTCCAGACATTTTATTACTCGGCCGCCACTTTTACAAATCCCCAAAAGCTTATTTCACCTTTCCGCGTTGAGAGTTTCTATTGTTTCCAACGGCACTGTTGGTAATTCGTTAGAGGCAGTTTTTGGGTCCAATAAGTTCCGAAGACGGACCCGGATCTATAACAATACAATAAATTGTTTGTATTGGCGGCTCGCCGGCTGCGGGTAATGTGCGTAACACCACGCCAACTTTATATAAGGAGTGGCTGGATTGAGGTGAAAAACGCCTTGCGGTGTTTTGTGACTTGCGGTGTTTTGTGACACACCAAGCACTGGGGCAGTTTGAGATTTAGTTTTTTTTGTGTTTTGTTCGAAATTTTTATCGATCGATTTTTAGCGTTTTATAAGCACTTTTCATTCGTTTTTTTTTTCACTAGCTAATAATTGCTTTTTTAAGAGACTAATGTGAACTAAATGGCTTTTAGCCTTTCAGTTATTTGCTTTTTACTTCTAAGCTTTATCATAGCGTATTAATACTTTTTCTAGTATTTGAGAAATATAATCTTGAACTTCTCAAGGTCAGAGTGAATAGATATCTTCTAAATCTGCGTGCTTCATCTTCGACTACATCGTCGCTTACAAACAGGCGAGTTGGTCAAACACGGATTTATTCTTTATAAAAAAAATAAGTTTTTTTAGTAAGTCTGAGCATCGACTGATTGTCCATCGGTTTGTAATAAGTACTGTATACCCACAGCCTAGTTGAAAAGGCAATAAGCAACACGTCGTAAAAACCGTGTCTCAGTCACAGTGTAGCGGCCTTCAGGCGCTTGCCATACATACTTATTTCTCTTTGATGGTCCGTTTGTTGCTTTTAAAAAGGTTTCTTTATATATTTACTAGTAGCGCCCACGGTTTCACTCGTGTTTTCTATTATAAAAGTATCCAGGGCGTAAGCTATTAGTTTCATACCTAGTGTTAGTTTCATACCAAAGTCGTTCTTGCGTGATTGAGCAACAAACATCTAAACTCACAAACATTCAACCTTTGACATTTATAATATTAGTAGGATAGTTAAACTGTTCGTACAGTACCATTGTGCGAAGACTAGTGCTGTTTTCAGCAACGAACATTCAAAGCGCTCCTTTAAGGATCCTCACCTAAAAGATTTCTTAAATGAACCTACCTTACCTAAGATTCTTCTTCTTACTCTTCTTTTTCTTCTCTATCTCAGCCTTAACTAAGGTTCTTCTTACCTAAGTTTATTTTTACTTAGGTATCCCCTTTTCATTTAGGTATCGTAAAACATGCTGAAACAGAACTAACACTTAAAAAGTCTTAAGTGCTTCCTTAAAGTTAGGGATTGCGGGAGAAATCAGGCGAGCGATTTGCTCGTCTCGTCACTCAATTACATAAAAAAAAAAAAAAAAAAAAAAAAAAGAAAACATTTTGCATTTTTCTCTTATTTTTTAAGGAACCAGGAATTCGCCTATTGTCTCATTAATTTCATGAGACCTGGACCCGTGATCACAAAAATTAAACATTGCGACTATTGTTGACATTAATCTTATTGAATAGTGGTCAACAGTAGGTTAAAAATTTAATTATCAGTTATGGTTTGGTTAACTTTGGTTTTAGTCTTAAAAAACTGGACAACCAACTGCTCACAGTTTAGTTGTCCTAGTAACCGATGTACTAGCTGCCACTAAAAGTTTCAGTGAGTAGTACGGTTGCAGGCAGTAACCAAAATTTTCCTAACAAAGGAAAGTCTAGGTACATAAATAATTTGTGATTCTTGATTTGGTCTTTGATGCTCCTTTTTCAATAAATTACCAGTGAAATAAAGATAATTAAAACCAATACAAATAATAACTCAGTTAATTTTCAGCCTTAATTTACGGTCACGTACTTATTCAAATAGTAAATAAGTACACAAAGCCATTATAAAGGTATTTATAGCCCGTTCATAATTATTTATAAGCGTCGATATATCACGGTGGCAGCGCGGCGGCATCCTACAACTGGCACCTTGCAGTAAGCAGGTAACTAAACATTTGCCGAAGTTATGCGACACTGCGGCGGCGGCGGCACCACAAAAACGATACGATATGCCAATATATCACTCGAACACACCTGAACTGTAATAACGAAGAATAATAGCAATTGTTTTGTGCCAGTTTTTATGGCCTCTTCATTCAATTACTTTGTTCAATATATTACGTTCCTACACGTTCAATAGACAGATAAACTTGAACTTGTATTGCACTTTCATTAAATATTCGCCCTTGAGAATGAATTATTTACTAAATCTGCGGAGCCGATATAAATTAATTTTAAGGTCTTAATTAATTAAGCGAAAGTGGGGCATTGCTTCAAGTACCCTTTTTGGTTGGGTTTATTATCATGGCGCCTTATAATATTAATTTTCCGAAATAGTTAATATTTTATCTGTAAAAATGTTCTTAGTTAAAAGATGAAACAAATGTTTAAGCTTGGTAAATACTTACTTCAAGTTAATTCCTGCTTTAAATTTAATATGCGTAATGTCAGTTTGATGACTTGCCTTTAAGACCTACCAATTTATTAAACCCGGCGTTGATATCAATAACAGCTCAATGCAGTCGATGCTCCAACAGGAAACCTAACCTGAATTGACCCCAAAGCTAAAAGGTTCATAAAGGTCTCTGGTAGATTATCCATCGGGCGAATTGTGCAGAGCCGTCCAAGCATTCACCTGTCGGGTGCCCACGTCAGGCGGACAGGGGCCGAGGCAGGTTAACCAGAAATACGGGACACATTTTATTGTTTACCACGCAACCCTTCATTTTCAATTTTCTCTAAGCGAAACGTCGGTCGCTGACGTTCGCAATCTGAATTTTACCTCGCACGGTAGATTATAAGCTCTGTATGGATAAGAAAGTAATTTTCTATTTCAAACACGTCACTGAGAGGATGTTAGAGTTTTGTTGGAGCGTTTTGTATCTGAAGTATAAACTTTAAGGACCTAGATCAGATAAAAGTGTCTATGTTTTAGTTACATAGCATATATTATTATAACTTTTTGCACTTGTATTTTCGTATAGGCCGAATAGCTAGCCCTAGTGTCAAAGTTTTTGAAACGCCTTGAAATCGTTTGCACTAAAAATTGTGAAAGCTTAAAATGTAATTTAAAAAAAATTATCTACAGGTACATCAATTAAGTGTAGAAGCCTTCTATAAATATAGAAACCAGAAGGATAAACTTTATCGATCACCTTATATGACAACAAATTAATGAAACCCCTCATTGAGAGAACGTCGGAAGGACAAAAAAAAAGAGAACCATTCTAGAAAAAGACTTACCAAACCTTAAATGTACATCCAATGCCTTAAAGCAGAATAAACCTCCATGAATCAGAATGAATAAAATTTCGATGTGTAACCTAGTCTTATACCTATTTACAATAGACAATACTAAGTTTCGATCTGTGTTCAACTTTGATTTTCTATTTTCCTTCTTCCATCGCCTGCCAGAGATGTGTTCTATATATTTACCGGCGCACAATAGCGTGAAAATTACGCTTTACGCATCCATTCGCAATTCTGATAAAGGAAATTTGGAACACCAAAAGCTTTGTTTGCCAAAATAATTTTCAATTTAAGAGGGATCAATAACTTGATATTTCTATTCTACAAAATACGACATTTAGACACGGTTCCTAATAATTGACTATATTTCAAATATCTACGTCCAAAGTGAAGCTTTTTTCCAACTCTTTTTAATTTTATTAGAATCAAGACATCGTAATTTTGTTGACATTATATGTATGACTGTATGTGCTTGATAAAAATGACAGATTTCAGTGAATGGCCTATAACAAGTAAATTTTAACAAAATTTGATCTCTGACAAAAAAGATCTAACAATCTTCAAAGAGCTAAAAATACTTACTTGAATGAAAACTAAGAACAAAATCAAATTTAACATCGGTTCAGCAGTTTGGGAGCTACGATGCGACAGACAGACACAGTTACACACGTAAGACTAATTATATCGTCCTGTTTGCGTCAGGGCTTAATAAAATGCTCATTTGAATGCAAAAAACATGCATTAAAATTCTCGCAAAAGCGTATTTGTTGTTAAAACAATAAAACACACAAGTCTAGAGTCGGGCTGCTGAAATCCCCAAGGATCACACCGGCCTGCATAGCCTTTGATAACACAGAGACTCCAACGGCAACGTTCACAAATTTCACGAACCACAACACAAACCGCTCATTTAAAATTAAAAATCTTATTATGTTTTCAAACAAACTCTCGCAATAAGCTCAATTTATTCATTTTCGTTTTCTCGCATAAAGGACAAATGTAATAGGAAATCTCTTGAAAGTGTATGAAATTAGACTGTATTGTGTGTCAACCAAATATTACATATTATAAGGGGTGAAAGCGCTGTAATTAAAATAGGTACTTACAAACCAATTAATTCGACTTTTCGTTCATTTCGTTTCGAGTTTATTTATCTAAAAATAAAAGTAGGTAAATAGATACGAGTACGACGTGAGTTCTATTGATCAATGGTTTCTATTACTTATACCTATAAAAGTGTGTTAAAATAGAGCAAAGGTCAAGTGTTAATCGTCTCAATAAAAATATTATCCCTTAGAAGCGTAGGTTGTTTGAACGTCTAATGAAAATCTCGTTTGAACGGAACTGCGTTGCGGTCAGGAAATTGAAAGGGTGGCCGGAAAACTTGATTTACAGCGAAGTGGCTCAGAAAGGGATGTTTTATTATGAAAATTATCTATGGAGAGAAGGGTCTACTGTGCGGAGTGACTGTTCGCGTGCCCACTCATGCGCGTAGGTTTAGCAATTTAGGTTTATTCGAGTAGTGGACAATACTCTTATCGCTTTTAGCTACGTCTCTTGTTTATTTATATACCTAATTCAAATAAGAAAATGAAGAAATGATAATTTTTCATTATAAAAAATTTAATTATTTACGTTTTGCCAATTTTACGGCTAGTAGGTATTTTAAACATTCGCGAATTCTAAAGCCACACTAATTCAAAACTCAGAGTTAAAACAAATTTAAAATATCACGTTCATTTTGCCTATTTAGATACGAAACCTTATTTAGATAAGTTATATTTTGGGTAGGTATTATTGTTTCAGTCGGCGCTAATAAGTCTACAGAGTATTCACGTAAACATTGGGCGCGCCTATTTTCGCAAAAATCTCGTAAATGAATCGTGAGCTTGAAAGCTTATTTATTTTATGAAGACATTTAGTTAGTCTGGGCCTAATTTGCTCTCGCTTCGTTTGCTCTAGCTATATTTTTTATCTGCGCTCACTCTCTAATTGCTAAGTGGCAACCGTATCCATCAGCTGCTAATTCATGTTTTTCATGTGAAAAAGTAAACTTGAAAATCAAATCGATGATTGAAAAATTTAAGTATTCTTACATAATGATACCTAAGCATACACGCGATAAAATCTTTCAAAACGTAAACATAGGCAAATACCAGGAAATAGAGAGACTACCTACGATTATCTTTAAAATATTAGTCGAGTTAACTACTTTGGCAAAACCCGACCTTCGTGAAGACCGCTCTTCGTTATCGGTTTTCAGGAGTAAAATGTTGTATGTATAGCTATGTATCTACGAGTATATACGTTGGTGTAGGAAAATAGCATTATCATCGAGTAAGTATGGTAACTGTAAAAGCACCTAAAATGTAGTTAGAGCTATTAGTTAAGCTCCCCCAAAAATCTGCCGAGTAATTGCAAATGAGTTTACAAAGCGGATAATGTGTATCGGGCAGTAGTGACACTTTTATTAGGAGACATAAAAGGTCTCACAGAGAGGCGACGACGAGCCATTACGCGCCATTCGGTCCACTGAGTGCTTAATGCAGGATAATGGACTCTCTCACTATTAATTTCGCTGTTTTTGTTTGGGAAAACCCATAAACAAGTGTCTGCTTGCCGCTGTAATGTGTACGAAAAAACAAATTGTTTAGTTCACTACAAAAACCAACCTAAAACCAAAACAGTCTTTGTTATGAACTACAATTTAACGACGACAAGCTTGAAACGTTGACTAGCTAATTTCTTTATTTAAAAAAACTCCATTAGCACCTATTAAGAACTATAATTTCCAACTCACCATGTTCTTGCTCAAATTATAAGTTAACTCACCGGGCATTAAAACTGGCCATCCATTAAATCGGCGTCATAACGAGTTCTACTTAAAATCAAATTTCCAACTGTGTAATAACAATACTCATAAACTAAACAGCTTTCCCAACGTGACCGCACTCAAATATTGGGTGAACGTGGTCTCAGGGACACTGAACGAGATTTTCTTCGTGCTGCATTTGAAATATGGATCATAGATTGAAGTGGGAAAGAAATTGATATCATAGGATATTATGTAGACACAGAGGAGCGTTTTATTCAAACGAGCGTAGATGTATTCCTAAAACCATTTTAATATTTGTGAATGAATAATGTCTTTAGAATGGTCACTAACTTGAGATTTCTGTCACTATTTTATGCTGACTCATTACTATACATATACATATATCTAGCTACAAACCATCTAAATAATTTTACCATTAAAATTTTACTGACATAACGCAGACAAAAAATACACCGGTGTGTTTTATTGCCCTGATCAATCGAAAGTACAGGTGGCAGCCACCAAAATACTCGTAAATACCATTAAAACTCCCAAAACAGAGACTATGATCGTTCATATCGAGCCCGATTAGAGTTTACGGTTGAAGGAGATAAATCGACCGCAATACAGGGAGTGTGGCGCGACGGACGAACAAATTATTGTCGTCCTGGGAGCACGAAATATCGTTCGGCAGCGGGCACGTCGCCGGCCGCGACCTACCAGATATATTTCTGCTTGGCAAACTGGAGAGCTGAACGAATTCTGCAGCACCTCACCGCAGCGCCGACTGAAACTGAACTTGCATCATGATGCCCATATTTCATGAAGATTGTGTTGCTTGCTTGCGATTTCCGAGCTTTCTCTGTACAAGCAACACCTACAATATTATAGTTGTTCTCAGAAATGATGTATACTGAACATTTACCAAGTGTAAATACCTATTGCTTGAAGTAACTATCTACAGTATTGTATAAAGTACCTTTTATTAGTTAGTTCCTTAAACTTTCGGAGAAAACCTGGTATTAAAAGTTTGTCAGTGGCATTCTTGTCCTCACACAGTACTTGAAAGACTTGAAAGTTACGGAATAATGATAATATTTACATGAGTGAGAATCTTACGTAAAAATTCCATTAACAATAAATAAATTCAAGAGGTCCTTATTATTTTCAAACAGCATTCTTATTCATAGACCTAAAGAAAAGACCTGCGACAAAAGAAAAAAATCACTGAGGCTGACCCTCATTGATATTCTCGTTTTTCAGTTATGTCATCTGTCAAATTCACCCATAATATTGTGGAGCTGAGCCCTTGACCGTCGTTAGCTTCCACCGTCGGCGGACATTATTCATACCGGGCAGCTTTAATGGCCTCTTGCATTTATTGATTCAGACAACAATTACTTATGTTGTCTCAAATACGTTTATTTTCTTTCTTGAGGTAACATCTTCTTCAAAATTTAAATGCCAAGCCTCGAAGAGAAGGTCGCTTGTTTTTATTAAGCAAAATAAGTTATGTGGTTTGAGGGGCCACGAGTTGATTTGTGTTCTTGTAACGAGATCAATAAAAAATCCTGGGAGGCGTAAGGTCGGAAGATGCAAGATTTCGTGGCTCCATAATATCAGGGAATGGACAGGAATAAAGACGGTCGAACAATTGCTCAAACAGACCAGACCAGGAAAACTTGAAGAAGCTGACTGCCAACACCGATAGAAGATAAACGAGTTCTGTAGAAGTCAGTTCTGCATTTCAATTAGCGTGAGGTGTCGTCGTGTGTCAGAAGGAATATTGGTATATAAATGGCGAAGGCTGGCATTGTCACAGCCGCGGTATATCATCGGCGTGCGGAAATTCAAAGGGCGCTCGGAAGTACTTGATTTATGAGAGCAGGCCGCATGTACGGGCGAGTATTAAAAATTTCATAAAAATGTTCTATATGAATTACGTGCATTGTGTTGAGCGTGCAAAATTTGGAATTAATATCTTATATTAAAATTACATAATACAAATACCGCAGACACTTGCTATGCTCCCAATTAATGAATTGTTTTCTTTCATTACCATCCCTATCTATGATAGCATTACAACAATAACACCGTTGGACACACGTCCAACAATCGAGATGCAACTGAGTGCTTATTTTTCATTCAACCCTTTGGTGTCTCAGCTTGAGTAGTCGAAAAGACGACCGACCTAGCGGAATTATCAGTGTAACGCGTGACGCGGCAATTTGTCGGAGATAGTATGACGGATCCTCCGCAAGAGACTTCTCCGTGGAGATGGTTACTTTGTGTTACAATAAATTGCTTTACTAAATTTTGGTACGCTGTTTTTCTTGCGGCAAAAATGTTTTCTTATAGCATACTCCCCTACACAAATACAGGTCGCTTAGATAAGTGGATAAGAGTTTTCACGCCAAAAAATTACATCTTTGTGGGCGCTTGAATTTGGGACTCACTTCATTTGTTGAACATTTGGCTGATAAAGTGGTGAGCAACCTCTGCTGGTCAGTTTAGCATGTGGGGCGCTTGCTCGTACACTTTGTGAATAATTTGCATGAGGTTCTCCTTCGCGGGAGGCGGGCGGTAGGTAGTAAGGATTTAGGCACCGCGGGGGCAGCGGCGCCCAGTCGGGATTTAATAGCGAGCGCGACTGTGCTTCATAGAGATATTCCAGGCTGAGTATAACTACTACTGCGATTAGCAGCTTTGCTAATGCTTGCCGTATAATTTGTGAGTTTGATTCTAGTCTCTAATCTTGAGCAGCTTGACAACTCACAAACTTCAGATATTTTATAATAAGCTTAGGCAAATTCAGATCAGTTAATAAACATTTTATTGGGCTACTTACTAAGTACTACTTAGTTACAGATAGTTTCACTTTGGATTTGATTTATTCAGAAAATCAGTTGTTAAAAAGTTTAGGTATCTAGGTAGGTACTTATTAAATTCATAAACCCAAATCATTCACCTAGTCTACAAGTTTTAAATGGTTGTACAAACCAATTCAAAATGTACCAAAACCTTATGTTACAGTAATTACTTTTGTATTCAAGTTAAACGGTATAATACAAAAGTGTGGTTGACTTTGCCACATGCTTGATTACGTCCGAAATATGCAGATAGTACTATCGTGATACCGCTATTAATATTTATGCTCCTTACATGTGAAAATATTCAAAACATGGTTGGTATGACTATGAGAATCACGAACTAGAAACTAAAATACAAGAGAGTAGATATAAATTATATACAAACAGTAGAGTGTAAAGTAGAGTATGAAGCCGAGTTAAGTAAAGTTATAATAGGGCAGGTTAAAACAATAATGTGTTAAAATTAGCTATGCTTAAACAAGTTATAATTAGTTTCACTTCTACACACAAAATGCGAAGCCAAACCTTAACAGTCGTGAGTATTTGGACAGAGTTATGTTTATCCAAAGATATTAATAATTAACTGTAAACTTCATTTCGAAGGAAGATTTATTTATTATATTTAGCATTGAAAAATATACCTAACCAACTTTTACAATAAATAACTTCCCGAGTAAACACATTTAGTGGGTGATTGTCCTAACAGGTAAATAGAAACAGATTTGTATCCCAATTTGCATAGCTTAAGGGTTAAAGTTCCGCAGCGAGAGCACACACACTAAGCACCCAGCGAAGTTCCTCTATAACTCTCATAGCCGATGTCGACGAGCAAATAAGTAACTTCCAAGTTTGAGGCAAACACTATTAACTGTTTAGTAGTTTAAGAAACGGTCTCAATTTACCCTTAGCATAATCTAGTTTACGCTTAATCAAAATTCCGGGTCGGGCTCAATATGGATACGAGTTCGTGTAGTATAATGGGCTTGTACCTTGGTACGTAGTACACCTACGCATAAATTATTAAGTACCTACCTAATCTACATGCCTACATGCGTAAGTTATCCGAGCGACTTCTATGTTAAATTAACGCGGTGAAGAGGTAGATATGGGAAATGTCAGCGTGCCGAATTACATGGCGAAATGAGATACGATACGAGAGCTTGACGAATTTACCTAAAACAATAGTATTACAAAGCACTCGGAGCCTATTACACAAACCAAACAGGTTGCGTTTAGTGTCGGTAATGTTGTCGCTATCGTAAGCACTTAGGTAGTGCCGAGTTACATCTTTAAATTAGCTTAACTGTTTATTTACATTAAGAACACTTTGTAGGTATTACTTTTTACCTAACTTACTTTTACGAGTACATTACTTAAATAAATATATTCTTGAAGTCTGAAATATTGTTGTATTCGAAATTAATTTTGTTTTTAGATTTAATTTTAATTGTTTTGATATATTTCTCGAAATTACGAGTTATAATACAAGCAAATTAGAAATATTTAAATTTATTTAATTTTAAATGAACATATTTATTCATCAAGTCAAGGTGTATCGATAGTACAAAAAGTTTAGTACGAGTTAGTGTAAATTTCAGCTATTCTGAGAGTGAAAATACTGCTTTCGAAGTTACACAATATATCTTGACTCACAGATTGAGTGAAAAGCAAAGATGTGTAGCACTGCGTCAAAAATTCAGCGCTTGCACAGTGAGCCGCGCGGCAATGCTTAAAATTTCAAGAGCACGGCGCAGAGCCTCCACTGGAGTATCACGAGTTCATAAATTAGTTACTTTACGAGGGAAAGGTCGCGTCCCATAGCGCGGGCCGTGTATAATTTTCATTTAAACACGGGCAGCCACAGGTCCTCGCAGTAAATCAGCTCCGATGGCCGCCCTTTGAGTCTCCGCGTGACGCGCGAACGTCCGCGCCCGCGCCGCTCGCCCGCTCACCGCAACAATGTAAAGACATTTCCATTGTACCGTAATAGGGCATTGTTTGTGACGTAAATTTTACTGCTGAATATGCAAATTTCGTTTTGTGCCGACCCTGCGGAGAAATATTGCAAAAGTTTCACGGAAAAATTAAAATCACGGATCGCGACAAGTTTTTAATAACGATCGTTACTGCTTCGAAAAAATATAACTGTGTATTGCTTTGTAATGTAGCTTTCGCAATACTGTGGGTATGACGATTTGTGAGTTTAATATTTTTAGAATATAATGTCATTTGTTATTTTATGTCGATAGGCTTACTTACGTATACCTATACTTACCTGCCCCTAACAGTTAAATTGAAATAGACGTTTAACCGCACTTTAGTAATGCTAATCCATATTTTGTAATAAATATTCATACACCACATCAGTGACTTTGCGGAGGGTTGAGGGGGTTGAAACGCAAGCGTCAGACAAGAGTTCCTACAAAACCTACACGTTTGAGTACTTACCTACCTACTCGTAAATTAAAATTTTAAAAGCATCCTTCTGTATTAATGCTTTTGCAATAAAGGCTGAGTTAAAATTACCACCTATTTATACGCCAACAATTCTAAAGCTGACTCCAATCAACGCCGAGCAAGTCCCACAGCGCCGGCGGTCTAAGCAGACCAATAAACCACTACAAAACTCATTAACAGGAAATAAGAAACCTCATTATACAACGAAGCAGTGCGATCTCGTTATCTACAAATAAAAAGCCTTTTTCAGTAGAGACTGGAGAGCCTCAAGCGTTAATATTTAAAGCGGTGGCGACGCGGCCCCTCTAATATGCTGTTAGCTTCGCAACCGCGTGTTTGACTAGGAGACTCGCCGCAAACTCACCTTGCGGGTGGCGCGACTCCCCGCGGCACTGCTGGCGTCTCGCCGACCCGCTACAGATCACACGCTCTACGCATATTTCTGAATAATAATAATTATTTTATAATTAGGTAAAATGATTCTGGATCACATACTCGTAACATACAGTTAAATTCAAGCATTTTTCTACTATCAGTGGTTCCTTTTGCTTGTATTAATACATTTTAAAACCATTTAAAAGTGTACACGAATACAACATAGGTATTGAGATTATAAATGCACAGCTAGGTACAAACACAAGTCTGTACCTAAGCTTTTTGCTGGCTTTTTCCACTGCATTCCTACACATCCTTGGCACGATGCTCATGGCGAGTGCCGCTGAATACCACTAGCTACTAATGCGGTGCAGAAGAATAAACCTATTTATATCTCGAGGCACGAGGACACGCGGACATGCCAGTGACATTTATTACTTCCGCGAATGTTGCGGCCGCATATGTACTCACTTAAGTTTTTCTGCGGCATGCATTTTCTTATGCAGAATGCACTAGAGAGCTTTGTACATAATCACTGTCTTATTTGATGGGTACTCTTACCTAAAGGATTTTTTGGAGGAAGAATATCAATACATCAATGTTAAAGGGGGGCTCAAAAAGTTCGTAGATTAAAACTGTGGTAAACAAAATAATCAAATTTAAACAAATGTCAAGTTAAAATTAGTGCCAACTACCTAGTAATACACTGTACACTACACTGTGTACACTGAGGTGCCAACATATCTACTACAACAGTGCTGTTGGCTGCTGTATAAGAAAACATTTTGTTCTAACTTGACTTACTTGACGAAAGTGATTACTGAGCAGTTTTTCAGATCATTTTTTTGATGACATTGTAATGGCGGCAGGTAAGCAATATCTAAAACTGGCATATTTAGAAGAGAGCATAGAATTTTAAAAGATGGCGCACTGAGTCCTAAAATACCTAAACTCAGCAGTAAGTGAAAAATGATTAATGATAACAACTTGACAAGTAGGTATATTTCTTGTTACAAACAATTGATAGCCTGTGTGCTTATAATACTAAGTCTATTTTACATTATTTAAAAATATAAATAAATAAAAAAATCTCTCTTGTGCAATTGTTCTATTATTTATTAAAAACAAATCGAAAAGTCTTTCGTTTATTCAAAAGACCGACAGCTTATTTATCCAATTTCTGCAATTATGAAATGTAAATCAGCGTAAACCAAAACAAAATAACTCTATGTATATTGATATATTTAATGTGTTTTAAATTAAAACCATCACAACATTTTAAGCCAGCTGTGATTAAAAGATCAAAATGCACACATAAATAACTCAATTTACTATCCCTCGTACATGCGAATATGGTTACTGGACGTGGACGGAGCCAGGATTTAATTTCAGGAGCTATTCGTGAGATACCCACTTCAACCTATAACCTCGTAGCCGCATGACTTTTCTATTTTATGGACCGATTCATTCTGGAAAGGGGCGAAGAAAAGTATAACCTACACTGTTTCCCTAGTTACGTCCGGGAGCCGTCCTGAATAGGTATTATTGTGGTCACGTTCGACTAATATTTGACTGGTCCTGAATCGCATAATATGGAACAGAGCGCCTATAATCGTATTTGTTAAACGTTCAACGCTTTTAAATCACTGGAATAGCATTTTGTTTACTATCGGATTAAACGTTCGAAGAATATTTAAACTTTTGCATCCGGAAAACTACTCAATATTTAGCCCCCTGCCTATTTCAGATAAAACGGGAAAATGTATTCGTAAATGCTTAAACAATATGTCATTTTTTTGTGCACGAATGAGTACCTACTTCGTGTTCATAGGAAACTAATGTGATAAAACGCAACCAAAAAACTTCGTACGTCTTCTAGAACTAAAACAAAATTAATTTAAGTTTTGATAGTTAAATTTAGTGAGGCACGCTAAGTATGTAACCGGCAATGCTGGTTAAGTGAGGTCGGCAAACAGGAGTTAGTTTAAGCCTTGACTTAATTGTGAGATTATTTGGCTCGCGCCGCTTACTTATCGTGTTTACCACGACCTGCTCTTTATTAACCCAGCCGCAATGTGTGTAAACAAGAAATCTTTTCTCTGTCTTTATTTTCCCTTTATTTTTCGAATACGTAGGTGATTAACGGGCATGTAAATTGTTTTCTGATTACGCACACATGTGTCCAATGTCCATAGGTATACAGGTGACATACTAAAATCGATAGGTCATCCTACAAAACGTACCTACAACTAGCTGGTTATCTATATACCTACGCATTCTACTAACCGCAATTCTCAAATGAATATCTCTGATAGATTATCTTGCTAAATTCGATGAAACCTGCTTTGACACAATTATCTATAACTTTAGACCTATTAAAAACGAACCATCTCTAGTCTCATTTGTTTGCAAATTTATTAAAAAGAAAATACGATTCAGTAAGCAATTGCCGAGTCCTCTTTGTAATAACAACTTTAAAAAAAACACGTTCATAAAATTGAAATTCTAATGGCCCCAAATAAATGGAAGATCTCGCGTATTCCACAAACATTTCTCTTACCTACTTGACAATATACGTCTAATTTCAGACTTTTTTACATTTTTATTGCGCTCACAAACCTCATTTCGCATATTTGACTAAAATTGTTTCGTGAATATTTCAAGAGTTTTAAATGCTAAAATTACACGAGAACAAAATGGTAATTGATGTTTTATCTTCGTAAGTATATGCATAAAATTGCATATAAATGCGACACAATTTACTTGTAAATAAATGGTTATAGATGGCTGCGTATGACATCTTTTGTACGATGATGTTTAAAACCGCATTATTTCCGGAAAAGACTAGCTAAATAGCTTAGACATCGTGTCATAAAGTTTTTGGTATAATAGAGCAAGTATTTGGACGTTATAAACGGTTAAGCTTTTGTGTTTAATTTAATTTATAAGGAGAGGATTTATGAGGGCATGAAGGAGGGAAAATAGCCTCACGCAACATGTCTGGGCCAGCTCTATTGGATACGTGCTTGTGATACATCGAACAGCTCTCCACAACACGTATCTCGGCGATTTATCCTGGGACGCGACTCCTTGACAAAACCTGCTAGCTCCTTGTTTACACCTAATAAAATAAATAAAACATTCCAGTGTTACTTCTCAGAGCACACTACTCCAATCGAACCGCTCACACGAATCTTATTTCATGCTTCCACAAGCCCCTTACCTAAATATTTCCTCCTTCCCATATTTCCATACCGACTCGACAATTT
The DNA here is from genome assembly GCA_949125135.1 of Alcis repandata. Taxonomy (NCBI): domain Eukaryota; kingdom Metazoa; phylum Arthropoda; class Insecta; order Lepidoptera; family Geometridae; genus Alcis; species Alcis repandata. The sequence continues at coordinate 8,087,584 of OX421230.1, read as the reverse complement.
TGAGATTCATATTTTGTTAAAACATATTTCGTTTTATACTATTTAGGCTTTAGCACAGATTAAAAATATTAATTGACACAAATTTTAAGCCCGAGCCGGCGACTCGGCGAGCGTACTCAGGCCAAATGAAATGTTGATTTTACGACGCGCGTTTTCGTTATACTGACGGCAGATGAAACAAAATACACGTTCATTAGCGTCGACTGGAAAATTATATTACAGTCAGTGCTTGATTATTAAATCACTGTGCCTCACGTCGCGAGTTCAAGCAACTTGCACTTACTTTCAGGCGCATGCAAGCGCTACTCAACGGCGCAATTAGCACCTGATATCTAGCTTTGGATGAAAACGTTTTGTGCTAAACCGCTTGTGTTGCCAATTAAAAGTTTCATTAACTTCGCCACCTAGCTTTTGACATTTGACTCAGTTAGAGTCGTTGAAGTACGTCATTAGATGAAATGGATTTCACTATATTTCACGATGGTATAACAAGGTCGTGGGGGCGCAAGAAAGTTAATTATTTTAAAATTGCCTCCCGGGCTGAGATATAAGCAGTGGGTGATATTAGTGACGGCGTTGGCGACATGAAACAGAATCTGTGCGATGCATGCCGACTTAATCCCAGGTAATGGGACGTAATAAAATGTAAGAGGCTAGGGGTTACGACAAACGTGCGCGCGTGACCTGTTATCTTTAGCTTTTAGACTGCTTAAGAGGACACAAATTCTCGTTTGGCCGGTACAAGAGGCCTTTAAAAGGTATCGGTCATCCGGCAACAAGGCCTCAATATAAGATTGAGTAGATATACCTATATGGAGGAGCTAAATCAATAGATGGCTCCATGAGTGGAATGATCAGCTGCGGACACGTGTGAGTTCCTAACTTTTTCTTTATGACGTCAGGTTTTGACAAATTAACACGTCAGCGCGAGATAGGGCGCGCGCCCCGGCCGGGCCATCAATATCGGCGCGACCACCATTACTCAATATCACTCAAGTGGAACTGCCCAATTTACAGCTACATTTAACTGATTTGATTGAATCCACCGAAAGTTATCACCCCCGGGATCGATGCTCGTTCGGTCAGCTCACGTGTACATTTTTGATGGGCTAAGAAGATATTTTACGAGTTACTTAACGTAAGTTTTTTTTTAGATTCAACTTTGTAAGCTTTCATGAAAGTTGTTAAAATTTTTGAAATAACGTGAGAAAATGTGCTAAGAAATTTGGTTTTTACCTAAAGCTTTCTTAGTCCGATTTGTAATCATTGGTGTTTTTTGGACAAACACTAAAAACAAAACTTGCAACCCTGATAAACTAATTCAACACATTAAAAAAATGAGGAAGGTCCCATCACATTTTACTTTGTCCAACTAAATAGAGATCAACCACTCCACGTCACATTATATTTTCCTCGTAGTTAATGGGCGGCCGTTATTTAATTTCCGTGTCATATTTGTTGTATGGCTCTGTTTGTTTCCTGTCTGCCAGTTAACCACCAACAGAATTTCCGGAGTGTCACACAAGAAAGTATGTAGGTAGGTTGTGCATGAAAGTCGACACGACTTTGATGTATCGCGCACCGTCGGTAGTTGGACCCTGAATATTTACGAGTTGGAACTCGGGCCGAGGTCGAGGTGCACCTCTCACCCCGATCTCCCTACCCCAGCGCCCCTGAAACCGGCGCACATTATTCATGAATGCCTACGTATAATAAAATTTAACATACAACTGCCAACAAACACTCACGTGCTTATCTTCAGGATTTTGTAACGTTTCATCTGTCACGTTGGTACAAGTATCTGTCATGTTTTACTGTAATCACAGTTGTAACGCGGATAAAATGGGGGCGCGTCTAGCAATCTTTTGCTCGCGCAATCAATAGGTAATTGTAATATTATATTTTTTAACTAAATAGAGCCATAGACACTTTATAAAGCCGCCGTAAAAATATATGCGCTCTCGTAAAAAACGTAAGAACACGTAATTCTTCTCATACTTATCTACATTCACTATTTTATTTAGGTGCTATTTTTGTTTTAAACATCACCAAAAGCGCGGAGAGTCTGGAAGCAATCTCTAAAGTACGACAATTTTCCGTCGACGCGGATGCTCCAAATAGATCTGATACCTGATTCTAATATAAATTCAAGTGGGTAATTTTGAAATTGTTTGTAAATGTCTGTTTCGCTATTTAAGATAGTGGATTGTGAATAGAAACACTTTGTATATAGTTATAGGTAGTGTGCAGACAAGTATATTTAGATCTCCTATTTGTTTGTTGTTAATTATGGTTAACGAGATGTAATGCAAATAACATTGCCATTAAAGTTTCTTTTAAAAATGTTAATTAAACTCTCATTCAGAGAAATACAAAACAAAGAAATACAGGAAGGAGGTAAATTACGGGAACCACAATAATTTCTCTAGTGGACATTTTGTTTTCCTTTATTGGTCATATTTATCAATGTGAACGCCCAGGGCGGCGAATGAATCGCTCGCTTATTTCAACTGATTCTGCTATTTCTCGACTGATACTTTTAAATGAGGCGAAAATTAAAGTCATTTGAAAGACTTATGCAGGGAGTTCCATGATAATTGTCGTTGTGCTTGTAGCTCGGTTTGACTCATCCAGATCAAATAATTTTGTTTTCGAAAACATTTGAAGGTTTATTACGAATATTCACCTAAAACTAATCATGTTAGTAACAATAAAAGTAAATTCTTTATGAAATTGTATTTCAAATGGTGTGTAATATACCTAAGCCTACAATTATAGTTAAATACAAATATTTTAATCAAATAGCCCCGTACTGTTGCTTGTTAGTCTGTTATTATATCTCTTATTTATATCGAACTAGGAGTTACACCTGCTATATTGCAGGAGTCGTTGAAGATAAACAATAAAGCACATATACTGTACCTATATATATATTGAAATGCATTTAGTCAATACGGAATTGAATGGAAAAAAAAAAACATACTCACACGCAAACTAATGCATCTATAGGTACTAGTGTAAGGTTCTTAACTTATTTTACATAATATTTGAAGTAACTTTGGACATTTCCCCTTTCTTGACTGGCAACACTCTGGGCACTTGGCAGAGCGCGGGTTTTGACAGATGGTTTTTTGAGAACAGAACAGTACAGACGGAGAGGATGGAACTGGGACACCTGATAGTGAGAAGATGATGTATTGTAAATCGTGACGGTTTAAACTGAATATACCAGCTTGTACAACTCCCGAGTGTTTTAATTGTTACTAACGTTCATATCTGCAATAATATGCTGATTGATCTTAAACTAGTATTACAACGAAGTCATTATGTATGTTTGTAGAGAGTAGTCTGCGAAACTATCTACTGGTCTCATTAAAAAAATCATTGCAATGAAAAGCTACTTCATAGCTAAATAGCTAGCGCTATGCTTTTTTAAGTTCCTAACCAGGCATAAAGTCTGCTAGTTTATAACATAAGTAAATTAAACATGAATTAAAGGTGTGAATAATTTCTAATGAACAGTTATTCTTTTATATAATACGAGTATGTATAGGTACTTATAACCTAAAATATGCACGGCAGGGAATAAAAGTGTAATGAATCCTCATAGCTTAGTTAACGATCACTCACACATCAAAATTGCATTGCAAAACTTACGTAGCTTCAAATTTTCGACCAGGTAATTATTATTCAAAAGATGACCTAGTAGGCACCTATGCCTACCCTTTTCAAACTATTTTCGCCGTCAAGAGACTTCCGCTCGAATATCGAAGGACGTAAAGATGCGGAGGTGGCCGGGCCATAATAACCGGAACCGGTAGTCAGCTGACGTCATCCTCGCTTGATTTACAAGCCCACCTAAATAGATTGGATGTTATGAAAACCCTTCCTCTATGACCTTGATGTGTCAATTTTGTTAAAGGTAAAAAATATAAAAGTAATTTTACGTAGGCAGCCAATATAGGTTTTGGCAAAATATGTGTATTTAATATTACGCTAAACATAATCATCACGGAGGATTAGCAAGCTGAAGTGGCAATGGGCTGGCCATATCTGTAGGAGAACTGACAACCATTGGGGTAGACGGGTTCTAGAGTGGAGACCACGGATCGGCAAACGTAGAGTAGGGCGCCCTGCGGCCAGGTGGAGCGACGACCTGCGTAAGGCGGCAGGTAGCAAAGCAGTGCCGGTCCTATTAACATTTTTAACTGGTGCGAGGACCAAAAATGGCGCCCCTCTAAATAAAAAAAATGATTCAGCAATTATTATTATTGCTTTATTTTCCACCAGAAAAAAGCAGTGGCTTCAGATTATTCAGCTGTCAAAAGTTCGTTTAACCAGTTTGTGCGAATACTATACCTACATATATATTATTATGTGAAGTGGTGGACAACTGAAATAGTAGATTGTACAACGAGGGCATAAAACAAGCCATTTTTAACCCCCGACGCAAAAGAGGGGTTATAAGTTTGACGTGTCTGTTTGTCTGTCTGTCTGTCTGTGGCATCATAGCGCCCGAACCACTGAACCGATTTCAGTTTAGTTTTTTTTGGATGAAAGGAGACTTAATCGAGAGTGTTCTTAGCTATGTTTTATAAAAATCGATTGAGCCGTTTAAGAGTTATGGTGGGTTAAAGTGGGGATGGAAGAACCAAAATTCTACAAATGTGCCCAAAATGGTTGTCAAATGAAAGATAAGATATTTTATCAGTGGTAGGACTGTCTAGATTTTTTTTATTAATAATTAAAAAAAAAATAAAAAATAATAATAAATAAAAAAAAAAAACCAATTAATATACCAATGTTGGTACTAACATACAAAAAGTATTAAATAAAAACTTAAATTAAAAATTTAAAAAACCCCCGACACAAAAACCTACCTAAAAAAAGTACGAAATAATAATTTGATTTATTTAACAACCTGTACATAAAAACTAATTACAACAAAATATTAGTTAGTTACAAAGAAAACGTCGCGTCGGGGGGACCGTTTCTAAATATTAGTATTTACAACTAAGCTACCACGATGAGTATAACTCCTGACTGATTAGTATACCCCCCCCCCCCCCCCCCCCGACGCGACGTTTTCTTTGTAACTAACTAATATTTTGTTGTAATTATTAATATTTTTAGCGGTGTTTTAGTTTTTATGTACAGGTTGTTAAATAAATCAAATTATTATTTCGTACTTTTTTTAGGTAGGTTTTTGTGTCGGGGGTTTTTTAAATTTTTAATTTAAGTTTTTATATACGAGACGTTTAGCTAGCCCGAGCCGAAGGCGAGGGCGGATATAAAGTCGAGGATAAAATGGGTTTGGGTTTTATGCCCGAGTTTTACACTCGACTTTTCACATCGATTGCGAGGAAATAAATTAAAATATAATATAAAATATATAATAATAATAAACTAAATAATGAAATAAAATATAAATAAAAATATAATTTAAATTAACCACATAAAAAAATAATAAACATAAAAAAATATATGTATATTATTTAAAAATTAAAATAAAAAAACATTATTTTTTTTGAATATTATTATAAATTTCAAAATTATAAAAAACATTAAAAATTTATTAAAAAAATATTATGAACGTTTTTTTAAATATTTAAATTTATAGTAATATGTTTTTGATGTTGAAAAAAAAAATGTAATTTTTAATTCTAATCTAAAAAGGTATTTGATTTACTATTTAATCAATTAATTTAAAATTCTTCATTTTTATTTAATTTCAATTAATTTATATTATTAATTATATTATGATTTAATTTTATTTAATAAAAATACAAAGAAATGATTTAACTAATTAATTTCATTTAATAAATTAATTTAATTTATTTTATTCAATAAAAAAACAAAATAACATAATACACATAAGTAAATAGAATAGAAAATCACATAGTTTTTTAGTTTTGTGCACCAGATAATTTTTTTGAAGGCAGTGACGTTTTTTATCTGTAAAAATAAAATTTCGAATAAATTTAATATAAAAAATCCAACTTTGTAATTATTTACTTATTTTAAATATAAATAAATAAGTAAATAATAACAAAGTTGCTAAAATATTAGTTAAGTTAATCATAATGGATTGTTATTATAGAAATTGTAAATTAGAGTAACATCCCTAGTGTTTAAAAAGAGAAAGGGTTAACTGACGCAACATTGTAACAAAGTTCAGTTTTTTACGAGATCGTAGAGTATCTCGTAGATCAGTAATGGTTTATTAAAAAAACATACATACATACATACATATTATCACGCCTCTTTCCCATTGGGTTAGGCAGAGACTACATCCCTCCACTTGCTACGATCCTGACATATGTCTTTCGCTTCTTCTACTTTCATAAGTGTTTCATAAGTTAAAAAAACAAGTCATAAAATAACTCGTATCGGTCAATATAACAATAAATATGTAATCGTAATTGAAAAAAGTTAAGCAATTGTGCAGTTCTAACAAAACGAAAAAAAAATAATTATTTTATGCCCGCCGTTACAAGGTTACGTTGTTGAATTTTGATGAATTGTCAAATGTGACCTATTAAAATGGCCTGACTATAATAGACGATGCCTGCCTAGTGAAACAAGTGACGGACGAAAGTTGTTTTTTTATTTGTTTCACATTTTGGTTCATTTTGGCGCCCCCCCCTTGAAGGCGCCCGGTGCGGTCGCACCGCTCGCACCGCCCTAGGACCGGCCCTGAGCAAATGGATGCGTGCGGCAGAAGATCGTGCCTTGTGGCGTTCTTTAGGAGAGGCCTATGTCCAGCAGTGAACAAAAATCCGATAGGCTGATGATGAATCATCACGCGCTATTTAAATAATAATACAAAATCATTATTTCAGATACGAGATCACCTACAAATGTTTTTAAAACAAATATTTTTTCTAATACTCACCCACTGAAATCAAACTTCACTCTACGCTCCGTTAATCAAAAAGCGTAGTGCACGTAGAGAGCTTAGAGCACATCATAAGAAGAAAATAAAAGCAATTTATACAATTTAATAAGCCCCAATTCTGTATAAAGTATAAAGACCTAGAGGTAGTTAAAAACTGAAAGAGTTTTCTCTTGTTCTGTAGTACAAATTGTTTGCCGGCTTATTTAACTTTGATTCGAAGAACGTTTAAAGACTCAAGCTGAGATAATAGGTACCTATTGTGAGTAATTTCGATTCTGACTCTAGACTTTTAGTATTAACTAGCAGTGATCAGCGGTTTCACATGCTATCCTATAGAAGAACTATTCATTTCACTTGGATATAAAGTGGCATATGTGATAATCCAGGATAAAAGCTATCTCCTCAAAAGCATTAAAATCTGTGGAGTTGTATTGTATCATTGCAAAGAAGTGACAAATACCACAAACCGTCGCATTTATAATATTAGTATGAAAAGGATGATCAATTTACTTATTTGATAAAAAAAATAGCCTATGTTACTTTGGGATAATGTAGCATTCGAATGGTGAAAGAATTTTTGAAATCGGTCCAGTAGTTTTTGAGTTTATTCCACACAAACATCCAAAAATACAAAAATACAAATCTTTCCTCTTTATAATATTACTAGCTGTTTGTTCCCTGCCACGCTTTGCTGTGGATAAAAAAAAATAATCAAATTAAAAAAAATAGCCTATGTTACTTTGGGATAATGTAGCATTCGAATGGTGAAAGAATTTTTGAAATCGGTCCAGTAGTTTTTGAGTTTATTCCACACAAACATCCAAAAATACAAAAATACAAATCTTTCCTCTTTATAATATTAGTATAGATTAGTATAGATTAACATTTAAGTGAATGTATGCCAAATGATACTAACTCACTTCATACTACACTGAAATCGATTTAAACAAACCAAAATCTCTTTAAAATATATTAACTTTATAAGAGTGTCATTATTTATTTGTTATTTGATAGCCCCGAGCGTGGATCAACTTTGATCGTTGAACGTTCAACCGTTCGGAAGTGTCTCCGGTCGGTGAGTCGAGGCGACAGCTGTCACCTTGTAAATGAGCCTTCGGAACATGGTGCAAGTGTGTCGAATGGTGTGGTTGTCACCCTCATATCGAATATTATACTAAAAACCCACTATGTCATTTGGTGTTACTACTATGACAAAAAAAATTAATAAAATATAGCAAAACATCAAACAACTTACAAAAAATGTGGGTTAGATAGAATTACATTTGGTTGTACAAGGCAACTTTATCGCCTAAAGCAATTACTTGCTGACAAACTTTGGATGGACAGGACTGACAGGTTTGGAATACGGTCGGTGGTTAACAAAAAAAAGGTGGTTTTTCATCACACCAGTATGTAGGTATGAGGTTCGGATGAATTGATTATTTTTAAAGGTCATGATTGTGTACCTACGCACTAAAGGTAATGTATATTTTCTCGAAGCGTAGGTTATCCAAGATCAAACACATCTTCTTTTAAACGAAAAGTGGCTTTTTGATGGTTCCGTACCAATCTTATTATGGCTATATTATCCCACTTATTCGTATTATTTTAGATTTTCGACAGCTGTTAAAAAAAACTACCAGCTGTGATAGATCACGTTTTCTAGATTCGTTCTAAATAGTTACTAGGTTTTATAATTACATAATAATTGGCTGTGACATATTTGGGTAGAAACTAACTAATGGCCAGACAGACACTGGAGTCTCATCATAAGGGTTCCTTTTACCACTTGGTACGGAACCCTGAAAACAACATCAAAATGTCGGAGTTATTTCACCATATTTTACTAACCAAATATTTATAACGTTAGCCTTTCTAACCCACACATCTCTCGATTGTACTCGTTCCTAGTGCCTTTTATCTTCAAAGTTTTTCAAAACTTCGACGTAACGGGTAAACTTAATTTACTTTGCAGATACTATACTTTACTTTTAAATTCTCTTTTAAACTATCGCACAGCTTCTATTTTGCTTGAGCCACCATGAGTTGATGGAAAATAGGTATAACGAGTTTATCCTAAACAAATTCGCCTCTTGCGATGATGGGAACACGTTGAAGGGGAAAATTGCGTGTATCGGGACGGAGTGAACGCGCCTTTATTTTAATAGGACGCTAATGGAGAAAAGGTGTTAAGGAGAAGTTAAGAACTGGAAGGGTTGAAGTTCATATAGCCTATTTAAATTTGCCTGCGTGTAGGGAAGCTATAAAAATAATGCACCATAATGTTGGTCTTAATCCCGGCTCCGATCTGTGAAGTTGACATTTCTGCTTCTTTTTACTCCTTGTTACGATTTTATAACCAAAGTTTGTTTGCACATTACCAACATTTTAAAAGGAATGTAGAGGTAATAAAAATAGTCGTCAAGTCTTACAAGATTTTAAAAAAATGTGTGCAGCAATAAGTACCTACTCGTACAAGGCCACACAGATGATGTCTATCCAGAACTATACAGTAAAGTGTTTATCCTTATTAGACACAATGTTCCTTTTGCGTGTTCTGATAACAGAGCGCACATGTAAAGGACTAGCTAAGCTCACAATTGCGACTTCCAAACAAAACAAACAACCGTAGTTGTGTACACGCCGCCGCCGCAGTTCTGATTTCATTTCGGGTGTATTACTTTCCCTCGCATGTTTGCCGGGTCGGAGGCGCAAGTTCGCAAGAACACTGAAGGTGCTCACCTTACACAGTTCACAAGTAGCCAAGTCAAATTTCGAAACACGAAAAAGTTTGTGTAACAACAACGTGCGCCCGCGGTCTTCCCCGAGGACGGCCACAACATTACTGGCAAACAACTTCAAAATAAATTAACTCCCAACTTTCAAGCGTTTTACTTTCTTTTTGTTAGACGAAAAACAATTTCTTTTGTATTTTGCTTACGCAGTAACCTGTTTTCGCGTGAAAACCGTTAGGGGAAAATAAACAATTCAAATTTATTGTGTGGCTGTACAAGTCGTAGTCCCGCTTTCTCGGAGAACAACGGGCTACACATTTATTTAGTCAATTTCCTATCAATATGTCTGTATCGGCTGTATATATTCGTAGTAGAATAACGTTTGAATTTGCATATTGCAATCTTTGGAGAAGCATTGCTCAGGATTGAGCGCGCATACATAACTACCTAATACCCGCCTGCAACTGCATACGTAGGTATGAAACGGCAGGGTTGAATGGGTGTTGGAACCTAGACGTTGGCAGTGTTTGTAGAGTTTCGAGTAAACAGCTTTTAATTTACCAACTTGTCCACAAGACGTGCTCTCTTGCTACCCAAGGAGTCCAAAACTACGTTAATATTCAAGGTCTAAACCCGTGCGTCCGTAATCATTCCACTTTCGGTACTTCGACCAACCGCTAGAAACTTATTTATTTATGTTTTGACTAAACTTAAAGTAGATATTGCCATTCCCACAAGAAATTCAAATTGTTGTTTATTCAATTTTGGTTTATTACAGACGTTTTGTTATCAAATAATCTGTTGCGAGAGTTTCAAAGATGTTTTCTTTGATTTCACGGGAGAGCTTTTACAAATTAATTTGGGACTGCGTATTAGCTGCGGAAACGTTCATATTGTTACCTTTGAAACTCAACAAACCGAGTGATGGGTAATAAATCTTAGAACAATAAGATAGTCCCTAAATTGCCTTCTCAAAGAGGAGTAGCCGAAAAATGGCAATTTACTTCCATCGAGCGTTAAACCGACCACTCGCGACAATACAGATTGACACTATAAACTGTGGTAGAATATCCCTTTATTCTGCCTAATTAGACATTGAAAACTCAATTTTCGGCCAAGAGCCCAATTTCAGATGCAATTTACGGCTAATTAGACTCTTAAGTACAGAGGCGGGTGTCCTGAGAGTCGCGGCTCTCGGAGGAAGTTTGAAATGGCCGCGTTAATGCCTCGCACTCCGCCGCCCGCTGCTGTTCCGACCGTAATGTGCAATAGCTACCACTGTTTTATTCTTGTCGCCAAGTCAGCTCGCGGAGCGCCGCCTCATACAAATTGAACTCCGTCGACTTCAAATTTTATCACTTTTAACTCAAGAAACTGTCCAGAAGTGGGCAGTCCTGGTATGTGAGTATGGTGTGTGCGTGCAGTCCGTTCTAAAATTAAATTGATAGATGAAAATCACAGCTATATTTTTCTTATCTAGTACAATTTTATATGCGCATTTTCTCGACTATCACTCATCATCATCGGATCCAATAAAAAAGGTATCGGTCATTTATTGGACAAATGATCGGATGTATAGAATTTTTACATGAATAACTTTAATAGATTTTTGACAGTGTGACATGCATGTACTTCATTGATGAAAAAGAAAATACAGATTTATACGATAAGAACGATTTTATCTAATATAGAAACGAGATGAAAGCTAACCTCATAAATCATTACGCAATTAAGCTCGCCTCAAGGTCACAATGAAAACTCTCCCAAAAATTATATGTTCCAATAAAGTCCTTTGAGATTGCCTCAACAATTTCTAAGCCACTCTCTTTACTTATTCAAATATCCGCAATGATCAAAACTGAGAGTAATATTTTGCCAAAATATACGGCGAAGTTATTTCTCCTCAAAATTTGCTTTAGCATCGGCGCTAAAAGCATTCCGGGCTCCTTAATCAACGGTCCACGAATATTAATTTAATTAGTTAAAAGTTTTTATAACTTTTAAGTAAGAAGGTGGACTCGAAAAAACCTGATACGCGAAAACGATAAAAGAAACTCGAAACGTGAATCGAAAAATGTTTATTTTCCTTGTGAATCAATTAGGAAGCCGTGTTATGTAAGCTTTGGGAGTCATTTTGTTGTGTTATTATGTTACTTGTAATATAGGCGTGGTAGCGGTGAGATGGGAATACGTATCAAATTGTTAATACCAATATATTTTTATTAACTTCACTGACAACTACATAGTACTTTTGGAAAGTACTGCTATAGAGTTATAAATTGTTACTTAGTAAGAAATGTAAATCTGTACATTGCCGACAGAGAGTCAGTGAAGTGGCAGGGCGGCATCTCTCGGGCTCTACTTCAGGCTAGATGAATTGCCGCTGTCTTCACCGCCACCTCTAACAGATGTGAGTGTTTATGCACCTCTGTGAACTTGCACACTTTTACGATGTGCAAGTGTGTATACAGCTATGTTATAGCTAATGTATATTCATGACTAGCAGGGGTGACGAAACGCGGTTTCTCTCTCGTAAGGCGCAAAACAGACTCATGGGACGAGTTTAGGACAAAGAGGCGACGCCGTGGAGAGTAAGCCAACACAAAGACAACGATGTGACGCGGACGCAATACAGGCGGGACGCGAGCATAGTACTCGTAGTTAGTGTAGTTTTTTTATTATAGTGTCTTCATCTAATCTAAATAACAATGAGTTTTGTACCGTATTAAATGAACAATAAAGTTGAAATTATTTAAAAGGAAAGCGCCTGCGTTCACGCCCCGTCCCATATGTTTGTCTTGGGCCTAAGAGCTACATAAAAGTATACGGGCTGCCAGAGCTCCTAACAAATGTGATTCTATCTTCGTTTCCGTCAGTCTATTCACTCTAATGATAGTTCCACTGCACGTATGAAGTTGGAATGTGTTCTGTAAGTGTATGTCTCATTAGGGAATAAATAGTGAGCGTAATTAGGTGACATGAAAATGTATCTATTTGTTTTTTAAATTTTTATACAAAGCATAACTTGTTTCCTAGCTTTGACAACAGTGAGTTTCAATTTGTAATATAATTTGAGTATGAAATGTTAATTTTAGTTAGGAAAGATGACATCTGTATCTGTATCGCAAAATAAATCACATTATATCAAATACAGTAAATCAATCACATAACAGATATAGTAACTAACATTAACCTAGAACCCGTTCAATTAACTAGTCCCTGTTTTTGGAACTAACAATCTTCATACAACAACAACAACAACAACATCATAATTAACATTATCAGTACAGTACTATCATATTTTAAAGTTAAAGCCACGTGTCTTTGTCTTTAGAATAAAAGCACTGTTCGTAAGAAGTATGTCCTTTAGAGCTTAGCGATATTTCTATACAATAAGTTCAGCAAATAATAATTTACTATAAAAAAATTAACAAAAAATCAAATCAAACAATTTTAAATTCATTATTCAATAAACAATTTAAAATTTCACATTTGATGAGGGATTGACATGATATTATCTTAATTGAATACTATTGACATTTAATTAAAATTATTTGACATATTGGGCCCAAGTTTAAAGCCATTTTAAGACAGATCTAAACTAACTAAAAATATATCTGTCTTTATCATTGCTAGCCATTAGACAAGGATGCCAATAGTTTTAGAAAAATTCAGATCTGTCTTAAAAAGCCTTCAAACTTGGGCCTAATATGCATAGAATTTAAAATTGAATTGGAAATTGTTAATTATTATTATTTTAAAACTACCAAAATCATTTGACCGTGTATTGAATGCCCGATGTGGGTAAACTGACAATGTCAACCAACGCACTAACATCTAGCTTATAAATTACAATGTATCAGTTGTTCAATAAATATCTGAATCTGTATCTGACTGATTGATTTGATTTTTAAAATTCTTTATTGACATAATAAATAACATAACACATATACAACTCAGCGTTGCTTAGCCTAAGTTATGTTAACATACAATTGTTTCTTCTGTAGGCTGAGAGCACCTTTTAAAACTTAAAGCTAATAAAATATATTACGGGTTATTAAAAAACATTAAAAACATAATTTGAGGGTAGTTTAACAAAACAAGTTGATACATTACACGCTACTGGGCTACTTCGCGTGTTTAAATCTATTGGTTTGTATCTGACTAATGAAGGATATTTATTAACTATTAATTAATTGTATCTACAGCGGATGACTAGCATAAAAACTTGGGTCGCGAGTATATCGGTTCCTTCTAGGCAAGCGCGCTCCATCGTAGACCACATCATTGCTTACCATCAGGCGAGATGGCGGTCAAACGCAAGCCTATAAAAGAATTAAAAAAAAAAACTAGCGCCCGATTAAATCCCTAACTCCCTCACACGAGCATTTCCCATCTTACGAAAAGTTCTTTCCGCTAATTTAAGTGTAACTTACCTGAACTCGGAGATAGAAACTTTTAATAAAATAATTATGAAAGTTACAGCTTAAGTAAATGCGAGCAAAGTTTCTCGTCTACATTTTCAACTTGCTTAGTTTTTAAGATTGCTAACATATAGAAGAGGATGTTATGGAAGAAAAAAAAGAAAAAAATATATTTTACAGTGTATGTGTCGATTTAAGTACGTGCAATATTTCTTTAGAGTAGAGAATACTCCGAATACATTTGCAAAAATACACCTTGGAATAAATCAAATGAAAAAATTATGTAATCGATATTGTTTCAAAAAACTATGAGTAAAAACTGCTTCCCTTGTGAACATCTCTCTTGGACTTATTCATGAGATGGGCTACAGACTCGCAGATTCAGAATAGAATAGCACATAGAAATAGAGTATTCTATGTCTAGGACATAGAATACTCTATTATTTGCCGTGTGTTTATCTCGCAAAACTCAAACTAGCTTTTTGATTAGATATTTTTTTTGTTTTGTTCATCTGAATCTCAGATCTCAGTGTATAAATTTAAGGCTGAGAGATGTTCACTGAGTTACTAAAGTTACGCAGCATCATGTTCGTGGAAAAAAACAACATAAAACCCCAAAATAACACACTCGTGACATAATTTTCATAATCAATAAACAAATGAACAATAAATAACCGAGTTCATAGTAACTGATTTTTAATCGGCCAGCAATCAGCTAGCGCAGGATTATTCTGAATACAGCGCAGGTATTTCTAAAATGGCACAAAATAACGAATTGAAAAACATTAGTCCATAAATGAACTTTCAAAACTATTTTCATACTAAGCTTTGCTATTTGTGTTTTTTTTTTGTGTATCGCTAGTATATCTATATTTCTCAGTTCACTTTTGAAGCTGCAAGTAAATATAATCAACATAAGTTCCCAAGAATGCTAACTGTGAGTAGAACCGTGGCGTAGTCGTTGGCCCGATTTTAAGTAAATAAAATGTTTGCGTCCATACCTCTGAGAATACCGCGGTGGCGCCCTACTTCCCGCCTTGAATGCGTAATGAGCTGCCCTTTTGATAATTAAAATGATTATTTATTTCCAAAGTAAATACGATTCTTGCTCCCTGTACCTTCTCTGCTGATTGGGTATATACACCAAAGGAGATTGCACTCATAATAATTAACTCGAAATCTAATTCTATACCCAATCCAAACAAATGCTTATTATTCGACGAGTGTGCTTTCTAAAGCTTTATGGACAATTTAATTGCTGTTTGTCTTTATTGTTCACTAACAACACTTCACTTCACTTGTTGAGATCACTATATAATCATTGAAGATTGAATAACGTGAAGCTACGACAAACTAATAAGACGTAGCAGAGCTACGGTTCGTAGCATTTCTATAGCGCGTAGCTACGGTACAGTTATGATATGGGTTGATGTAGCCACAACCACATTGTAAGTCGTAGGTAAGCAGAGTACGACTCGTAGCAACGCTACACTGTGTAGCTGTGCTACGAAGTAACGTAGACTAATAGTGTGCCAAATTGCAATAAATAATATCAAGTATACTTTTGGATAGTATTCTAAATAGGAACATGACAAAAAAGCCTTCAAATTTGTAAAACAAATTGTCTAACTAAATACGACTGCTCGTATCTACGAAGGAATCTGACAAACAATTTGATTCCCAGCAAATGTGTTATACATACAAACGACATAATTGGACAATTAGTGTGACTCGCAGCCGCGTATGTCGTGCGACGTTTATGTATACGAAAAGTGGTAATTATCGTCGTCACGCAAACAACTAATTTTAACATTACGTGTATACGCACACGTTCTTCAAATAAAACCACTGTCATTTGTGTTAACCTTGGATTTAGCTCGCGACTGCTCATAAATATATAACTGTAATAATGCTTAAACGTGCCTGTAATAACCATTACAATCACAACTTTAATGTCACATACACTAATTTGAACTTATTTCGTACGTTCAGCAACGAAGCACGAGGCTGCTTTCGAAACTAGAGTGTTATTAAGGCAATGACTTTTCACAAGACTCGCGACTCACTCTCAATATTGTCCGACCATAGCGAGTGTAGCAAACGCCACACTTTGTGCTGTCTTGCTTGCATGCACGGTCTAATCTATAACTCTATCCTTGTCATCTGATTCTAGCCGAACCGAACCGAGTCAAAACGCATTACAATTTATGTGATGGAAAGCAAAAAGGTCACCCGTCTTCCTTTGTTTGGTACTGCCATCGTCTTTTATACAATGATCTGTGGGCTGTGTGAGTTACAGGAACGCTAACATATGCGAGTACCTTACTTATTTATATCGACGTATGTATTTATTCATGTAGGGAAACTACTAAAATACATTATTATTTGTTCAAATGATTAACTTTTTTTTTGTAATTGAGTGACGAGACGAGCAAATCGCTCGCCTGATGTTAAACGTCACGTTTGCCCATAACAGGTCTGCTTTCTTGCTTCTTCTATACGAAAAATACACGTATTTTTTATTTTATTTCTGTTCAGAATATAAATTATTTTTCAAACATTATCTTTTTATAAAAAAAATTATATGAATATAGTTTTCCGTAATTACGTCCTAATAAATTAGTCACGACAAAATGACGCGTCTCCGACACTCAGGAAGCTAGAATCCATCAATTCATTTTTGCGCGAAAAATATTCCAGTTTAAGGCATAGATATTGTCTTTCGTAGTTAACTTGAGCGCGAACTTATTCTGCTGAGGAGGCTTCAGTGCGGAAATGCGCTGCACTTCGAGACGAGGTTGACTCATAAATTATTCAAGTAGTGAGACACTTCAAATATAGCACGTTGGTAGCGCGTTATTTTGAGAATACTTCCCCAGCGGGCGCGATCTGAAGCCAGCGCGGCTTGACCCCGATACAACAACATGATGTACAATAATTTAATCAGTCTTATATATAGGTATACCTATATATATACGTGTAAATATAAAAGCCAACGTCGTCCGTTAGTATTGCAAAACTTCTTGACAGAATTGTTTTTCTTAGTTTTGTTTGCCTCGATACAGCGGTCCTTAATAAAAATGCGAGTAAAACCACAAAGCGTAGCTATTCTTTTATAAAAATTAAGATGGTATTATATAAGAACTACATTCCTGCTAGTATTCTCCTCCGACTCAGATCAGAGAAGTTATTGTTTTTGTAGTGGTAGGGCTCTTTTGCAGAGCCCGCCTGGGAAAGTACCACACCTTTGCCAGTTATTCCACCGCCAAGCAGTAATGTGCAAACATTACTGTGTTCCGGTTGGAAGGGCATTGTTTCCAGTGAAATTACAGGGCAAATGGGAGATTAAACAACTTATATCTCAGGGTGACGAGCGCAGTGCTGTGCCGCGCAGGGTCTTGAATTCTGTGAGTTCAAAATTCTGGGTAGCGCAGACCTGTTATGGGCAAACGTGACGTTTAACATCAGGCGAGCGATTTACTCGTGTCGTCACTCAATTACTTAAAAAAAAAAAAAAAAAGTTATGCAATTAATGTTACGATCACATTTCGATTAACGCCCTGGCGTTGTTATAGTGAATTTTTAATCAATAAGATTGATTCAATCAATAATGTATTTGCATAATTTAAGTCTCTGTAAATAAAACATACATTTGCCATCAATAAGCGGTGTACTGGCCACCACGATTTGTAGAGTCAAAAAAGAACAACAGGTACTGCTTTACAAAAAAAAAAAAACAAGTAAATGTATCGTAAGTAGATGGGTGCTATTTTTATATTAACAATATTCCAGAGCGCGGTTCGACGCGAGCTTTGCTTGACCCCGATTCCGATACCGTACCACAATTTGTGTCAAACTAACACGAGAACACAATAATAACTCCCTTTTGAGAACTAAATTAAAATAAGTACGAAAAGCCCGAAGATCGCATAGCGACTAACACAACTTAAACAAACTGGATCTATCTTATAAACTTTGCTTAAACTTAATGACTCCCTAAAATGCTCTAACAACTTCTAACTGACCTGCAATGTCTCTTGCAAAGACTAAGACAAAGAATTTCAAACGCTTATTAAGTATAAACAGCATTTATAAGTTAGACTCAATTGACATAGGATATTTCTGATATTTAATTCGGAAAATTTCGGATATTTTATGTGTGTTTCTTGTAATTATTTCATATCTATATTTTTTCTTTGTAATTTAGTCAACAATGTACATTGTACAAGTATTTCTATGAAAGTAAATGTTTTTGTTATTGATACTTCTCGGTACTCATTTTATTATAATACCTATAATTAACACGGGAACATTCACATGAAATTGGTGATTCTTGGTAATCGTTACAAAAGTAGCATATAAAGGCTAGTCCAGAACCTAATTACCGGCCTTTAAAAAATCGACACACTAGACATTTCATTTAAACGTAAATATTGAATGTGTTTTGTTTTTATGAAATGTTTTTAAATAATAAGGAGCTTCTCTTAAACTCAAGAATTTGCCTTTGTAAAATAATATGGTACAAACATCTGAAATGTAGATTTGCATTATTATAAACATCCAGTTACAATTTGTATAAATTGTAGATTTAATAGTCGATGCTGTTACAAAATTGATCTTATGTTCAATACAATTTAAAGCACTAACATAATTTATTGGGGTACTAAAATAATACGCTTTATCGAATTTAACGACCATTTGGGAGGACGGCGTCCATTCCATCTTTAAATATAGCTGCTCCGGCTCCATCCGAAATTATAACTGACAGCAGATGCGCTGAATTTAATAATAACAACGTGCCTTGAACTGCAGGTTAGTTCGAATAAAGCTTTGTGATTTTGGACTGGACTGGAGTTTGACTCGAAAATACATGGTCCCGTCATGTACTTTATAATACTAAATTAGAAAGCAGACTGGACTGTAGTTGACTCGAAAGTACATGGTCCCGGCATGTAGGTACTTTATAATACTAAATTAGAAAGCAATTCTCACGAAGGTTTACTTTGTACTTATACGAATTCGTATTTTGTATTTATATAATTAGATTGTTATAATTTTTTTTAAGATAATAATCATAATACAGTTTAGGTAGTTCTAAGCTTATAATTCTGAACAACTTTTGCGAGCTCTGAAATCGCAAATAAAATCAGCTATTCCATAGAAAAATGCCATTGAAACTCTCAATAAAATATTTATGTAACAGCTTATTTTTACTTTTTGGTTTAGTTGTTTGGTATCATAACATAACAGTTGTTATAAGTACTGATACGAGTTTTCGATTTAGGACATCCCAAGCTTATAACTCTGTATAATCAAGCAGCTTAGGATCTTCTAAGTAAGCAGCATTACCTGTCTATCATACATATTCATGGCGTCTAACAGCGTCGAAGTGACTAATTTACACAATATTCAAGTTAAAAGGGACATTCGAGCAGCTGGAATCATCGCGGCTGGCGGGCGAGAACCCTCACCAGTGCTGTCGCAAAGTAATGACACAAAGGCTTTATTTTAAGACCCGCTATTATCTTTCCGCTGCACGAGTCACGCCTCGAGGTCAAATTAAAATATCTCGAGCACTTCTTGTAAAGAAATGTTCTACGATATTGTTTGTGAAACGTTATTTGAGTGCTACAAAGCCGTCGTAAAAGTATCGTGTTTAGTATATTTTAACCTTTTTAGAGTTCCGTAGTCGCAGGTTTGGAGCGGGCGGCGGCGGCTGCCCCGGCGGCGCGAGTCGAGAAACAAGGACAATGGGACGTCAAGAGTGAACGCAGCCGCTTTGATGTGAAAAGCCAACTCGCACATTTCCTCGAAACTTCCTGATTGATCTGAAATTATTCAACATTTTCGTCAGACAATGGTATTATAATATTTTGTCATTGTAATTTCTTATAGAAAATCAAGTAGAGTGCCTCGAGTATTGTTACGATTATCAAATCCAAACATACAATTTGAAAAAAATCATAAGTGTAGGCGACTACAGCGTGAATCGCTGAACTACCAGTTTAGCGATTGGCGTGTTAGATTTTTACACCACAGGGGTTAGTTCAAATTCCAACAACAAGCTTAACCTTCTGATATAAGAAAATATCGTGAAGAAACCATAAAATAGGGAAACTGTTGAGTACTTTTTAGTACTTGGCTGGATAGTTACCGTCGTGTACCGCCAAACACCTGACGATATGTTTTAAGTTGAAGTGTGAATTCCATTCTAGTTCGGTGGTTGGTTGGTTCAATTACACCTTGAATTGTATTGAAAACGCCTAGCCTTTCAACCTTAAAAATATATTTAAAGCTAAAACAGATCACGGAATCTTATATAGATACTTATACAAACAATTAAACAACACAACAAGGTCCTCCTACACGGTTTCAGAAATTAAACTGTAACTCGTACGTGATTGCTGAGATCCCGGGACCGTCGTAAATCTTAAGCCAACTCATTATAATATCACTTTCAAAGCTTCAAACTTCATTCGTTTTAATGTGTCTGGTCTTGGAAAACTTTGAAGAGAGAGCACACACGATTTCGCATTACGCTTAGAATAAATAGACTAGAACTACGTACTTATGTTGAGAATTGTTTATAAGGTCTCAACCTCGCAATTACTGAAACAAAACTAATCTCTCTCTTACGTTTACTTGTAAATATAAATAAAATAAATCTTTTTCTTTTTTAAAATCTACGTACAACCAAGTTAATAAAGCAATGGATATAGGATCAGCGCTAAAACACAAATGAAAGCTAAATCCGTAGTACTTACCTATTTTACTCGTAGTTGTCTGTGTATTTGGACTGCAGGTGCTGCAAGCTAAATTAGGCATTGTTGTTACCAAGTAGCGCTTCAATTCTTTTGTAGTAATTCTGAAATGTGTTTAATTTGGAATAGGTAAACTTCAAATATTTTTGTACTAGACTCAATTTCTTGTGTTCTAATTTCTTTGAAGCACAGTTATAATACACATTGCGGGCCTTTGAATATCGTTACGCATGTAATACAGCGTAATAGCTTTCATGGAATAATTAATTGTGTTTTAGATGTTTGAAAAAGATTTATTTTACTGGCAGTGAAGGCTACATGATTACTACTAACTTAAACGGCATTTAGGGACCTAGTTACTAATACCTATTTAGGTGATTAGCATATTTTAATTGTTAATTATGCCGCCTAGGAATATTGTCTTTGAATTCTGTGAAATTAGTTTGTGAATCTCATGATAGGTATAATTTGACACCTACTCGTACTTCGCTACTATGGCAATCTGAGACAAAAGGTCACGTGGGTGAGATTAGCAGGAAGCGAAATACAGATACATAATTCAAAGACGCATTCGACAAAGATGACGCTGTAAGACGGAATCGCAGGCAGTGACGTAAGCAAGTGTCAGTCCCGGAATACGAGACCTAGTTTCCTTGGAACCTATATAGCATACGAAAATGCTGTTCATATTAAATCTAATCTGATTCTTAATCGAGCAATACCTTTTATACTCGCAATAGACAGTACCTACTATAGTGCTCGTACTTAACAATAAAAAGGACTTCTGTAGTTCTAATTAAAATTAAAACACAGCCGGTTCGCTCACAAAGATTATGAATACCTACATACTATAAGCATGTGTAGTTCTTAGCGCGGTCGCGGAAGACGTGGGTGCAGTAGAGCTCTTGGCGCGGGCTCAAGACTCTCCATCCCCCTATGTCTCTCGGTAAATAATTGCGGCTGTACCGCGCACCACTCACCTTGACAATTATGTGCACTTTATTTGAAGGTGCTTCGCGTTTAGTATCTGGCTCCCGGTGCTGGATTAGGCAATAGTTAGCAGGAACGTGTTGGGTGGATAATTATTATGAATGTTAATAGAATGCTCTGCACTGCATAGAAATAAACACAATCGAGCTAGAACTAGATGGATCTGGTTCTAAAGCTGTCTAAACACTATTAGAAAGTCAATGGTATGCTCGCTCATAAAACATACATTTAGGTCAAGCGGTATTAAATTCTACTTCACTATTACCTAGAATTGAAAATATTTAAAATTCCGTATTTGGTCAATTTGTAATATAAGTATCGTTTTATAAAATTTTATAAATGAAAGCAATTTTGTTCATGGTTTTGTAATCGTATAAAAAAGGTAGCGTGTTTTTCAATATTGAGGCTGAATTTTAAAACGGTGAACTGGTTTATCTAATATGAAGTTTAAATAAAAATTACTTTTCATACTTGTGCATTTTAAGTCTAAATATTTTCCAAAAAAGTATGAAAAGAAATATACGAGTATTATTTTGCTGTATATTATTAACACGATAACATTATGCTTAGCAATATATTTGTAGGTTCAACGCGAAATTGAATTTTTATTTAAAAATGGGGCAAAATGTATAAGGCAGAACACTCATGACGCATGCAACAGAGAGCCAAGCTCAAGTGGCACGGAGCTGGAGTGGAAGTGTGCGATTCCTCCGGCGGCGCTTATTACACGCAGCAATACAATCGTTCGACTGAGTTAGCGTCACTCCCCTCACTTGTAAAACACAATATCGTCTAGACGCATTCACAGCCCGCTCCGCCACATACAATCATTGAGGGTACGACTTTGTACAATGTATCCAACGTACTGCAAAACTTTTATGATTCGAACATTAGTTTCTATATGGAACAGTAAAAACATAGTCCGACGCCACAATCATAGCTCTTTACAACCCCGTCCTCTGAGACTCGAACACATTTTATTTTAATGTTTGCTTCTCATCCTTTGCGTTATTAAGCGTGAAACTAAATCGCCCGAGCCAGATGGGACAACCAACTTTCGAAAAGAAAAAAATACTGATCGGAATCGGTCCACTGGATCAAGTAAACACATTTATTTTAGTGAAGTCACGGGATGTTGTCCTTCCGTAGTGGAAAAAGGGTCACATATTTACGGAAAGACAATATTGTCTTCCCATAACTATATCGTTTGATGGTTTAATCAACTAAAGGGATTTAGGTAAGAACCGACCTCCGCGCAAAAAGTAAGCCGCTCCGCTCATGCTTGACCGAGTTTTTTATTGTGCCTAAAAATCAAAGGGATGGGCGGACAAAGCGAAAGTCAAAAAATGTAATTTGAGAACCGCCAACAGAGATTCGAGAATTTCGTTTTATCGTAAATAAATCTTAAAATGTCGTCTCATTAAAATAGTTAAATTGTATTTCTACAGCTCACCAAAAACTGCCTATTACCAAATTTTTATCTACTTTATTACAAAATTCTGAGTTTTACTAAAAAATCTTTAGACCTACATTCCTACAGAAGTCAGCCCCTATTCAAATGGTCGATGATTTATAAACGAAGCGACTTCGAAGTGTATCTGAGAGCAAACATCATGAATGTTTGACTCAAAGGCAAAGGCTGTCGTCAAGCAAGACATGCACGAATTAGGTGATGAGCGATAGGAGCGGCTGGGCACCTGCGAGGTGGCGAGGTGCCGCGCGCCCACGGGCAGCAGCTCGGCGCGGCGCTCAGTCCGAACCCGCACGCCCCACGACCCGGTCGCGGCGCGCGCTCCACGGCCTCCCCCCGCTCTCCGAACATCTATCCCGAACAGAGAGAACTTTAAAATGTCGCTCAACATTTTCTATTTGATCCTCAGTGAATTCAACACTTGAAAGTGACTAATGAAGCTTCGCAAGTTAAGTTAGTTCAGTACCAAACTTTGGATTTGAATTGTGGTGGTTTTGCGATGTGATTAATCAATTAATAACTATTCGTGAGTAAAGTTTTTATGATTAAGTGTATTTTTATCACATATGTATTTTATTTCTCGACATAAGTATAAATAATGTGTTGGTGTTCAGCTTCAGCATTTAGAACGCCATTATTATTTCGGCTCTTTGAACGATACATCAAAAGAATAAAGCAATATTGTTCCGCGTGCAAAAATAATAAAAAAGAGGGACTTTGAAATTCGTTTTGATACCGATAACAATTCTATTTTTGTTCAGAAATAACTTTTTTCTCATTTGCAGGTTTTGAGGTGATTGCTTTTTGCTAACATTTGAATGATTATGATCGTTTTTTAGGGATCCGCATACAAAAAGTAACAATGGGACCCTTGCTAAGTTAACGTCGTCTATCCGTCTATCTACCTTACAGTTAAAGGGCCGTCTTTTCTACCGCCACATACCTTTATAGTCAATTGATGTTTTTACAGAAAATGTGAAAGTATATATGTAGGTTATACATACGGCTGGTTTCAAAAAGAAAATTATTTTACGAGACGGTAATAGCTACAAGAGTTGAACATGATAAGAATATCTCGTATTCTTCTTCTCCAAGAAAAAGTTCATTTGTAGTAGGTAGTCGTAAATTTACTGATAATAGCTATAACAAAAGAGTATAAGAACTTGGACGTGATTTCGTTGTGAAACAAAATACTCAGTAAGCATTGTAAGCGTACGCTTGCCGTTAACAATTGCACTGAGGTAAAAAAAGAGCAGAAAATCATAAATACCTCTACATTCATAAATACCTGTTAACTGAAGGTATTAATACATCGTTGCTCACCAACAGGCAAATCGGTGGTCTAAAGCGGATCCATTCGAGATAAAAAAGAAACTACAGAACTCATTCGCTTTATCGGAAAAATCCTGTATGACGCCGCACTGCTTTTATCACTAGATATTCGCTATGCTGCTTTATCTCTTCACGCCCATTAACTTTACCGAAAATATCTGAAACACGTTTGCTTACTAATGCTTGCGTTTCAAACTGGCAAAACATCGCCTGCGGATTTTGTGTCTAAAAGAGATTAATAAATAAAAAGCCGAGTCAGACCTTCAGGCAGCATACGAACTAACTGGCTATCATCATTGAAATCATCAACGATTTTTCACCCACTGCCGCATACGTTCCTGCTCGCAGTGTGTGAAAAGTGGGTAGGGTTTTTGCCGCTTGTGACCACTGATTATAAGTCTCCGCTTCAACGCGCATTATTGTACCACAAACCACGGGATAACTATACAAGTACTCAATACAATCAAAACTTACTTACCTACATACTTATAAGTACTACACACATTGAGCCTGATTGTGTCAAACAGCAATTAACGCCTCAAGATGGCAACTATGTGATCACAATCACAATATACTCACTATATGGATTCACGTACGATGTTATGACTATTTTGTAGTCTATTGAATATGTATGCCCGAAATCTGTTTGCAAAACTCGTTTCGTTCACCTATGGCATTTTAGTTTAGTGTTGGCATTTTTTATTAACTAAAAAAAAAATAACACATAAAACGAAACAAAAGCAAACAGTGACCAATGCAAAAATAATTGAGCAGAAATAATATTCAATAGAGCTGGCATTAGTTGATCAATACCGCTTGTTTCGGTCATCAAGGACATTCATAATCTTAGATGATCGATGCGTTTCCATCTTCGACCACACTCTCACTCAAAATCAGATAGGCTGTAGTCAATGCCAATCCCCTAATGTGTCAAACACAGATGAATTTCACTGGAATTTTGTTGGCAAGCGTGACGCTGCACAGCGCGTGCGGTATTGCTAAGTTGGACATTATCCAATTGTCCAATTGTCCAATTGTCTAATACTTCGAGCTGCTACGTAGTGCTACGAAGCTACGGCGTAAACGTGTATGCCTACGAGTAAATGATGACTAGGAAAACCGTTTATCCAATTCATTCAGATTATAGAAAATTGTATAAGCACCTCAATTTTCAAGTAATACCTACGCAAAGTAATTACGCTACCTTACTTCCATTATCTAAACTGGGATATAGCATTGATTTTTAATACAAAATGTCTTGTAATTTACCATAGAATCTGGCAATGTAGTACTGATAAACTCGTATAAAAACATACAGAAATACCTATCACTTAGAGCTGATATCCCAGAATAATTCCTGCAGCTCTGACTTGGTGCATTTAATACTGGAGACGACGTTGTCCTGGCATATGGCTATGCAATTTCCGGGATGTAACGACACAGTTACATACGTAATAGTTTGCGTAGTGTGATTTATAAACTTGGCACCTACGCTGTCCTACAGCCCGCAGAACACTCCTGGAGTAGGCCGGTCAGTACTAGTCTGTACAGATGCTAATACTCATTTGCAAGGAGCCAGAGAACTACGTCGTTGTCGTAGTGCCTATCTTCATGAATAGGTACTCAATTGAATTCGCTCAACACGTTTTGGTAAAACACAAACTCGGCCTAGTTTAAGATCTACAGTCAAATCTCAATGGACATTTCAACACTTAGTGCTCAGTAAACTTAATTTGATAAGATGTTAAAAATAGAATAAATTAGTCATTATCTTCATTGAGTAACTAGCTGTGCCCCGCGGTATTACCCGCTTATTAAAAAAGTAAGATTGTTTTAATGCAGGATATGAGCTATCTCTATTCCAAAATTTACCCAATTCAATTCAGCCGTTTCAGTATAAAAGAGTAACTAACACACAGCCTAACTTGCGCACTAATAAATTAATATCAGTGTGATTAATCAACTATTTCAACTCATTCATATAATTTTTTAATTCTACGTTATTTTTACGGAGTAATAGTAAAAAGTCGTGGAAGTATCAATGTAAATTTCTCTACACTACTGCATTTCAGCACGTATTAGGCTTAATAGCCATCCCCAGATGAGATTGTCTCGTCTTAGACAAGTTCTCAACTGTTGTGGCAAACCACATCAGTAATTCTCTTTACTCCGGCATCTGAGAGTCCAGTACGGTGCACGGTTATAATGACATTACTGTCAGATTGCTTAGCTTCCCTTTGATGCGAGCTGGCTCAAAAGCAAACGTATTATCAAACCCTCCTACATTATCTGCGAGTTAAGTGGCTTTACTGTTGGCAGTGAAAATCTTTGTCGAAAATCGTGTAGATAATACTTTAAAACTGTCCCCAGTCACAACCAAGTGATTTAATACTCAGTGGGCGCAAACGTAGTGATTAGCTACTTAGTGGTCACAACTACGAAAATGTATTTCATTTGTTTTATTGTTAAAACAGTGTAGAATGACAGTAGATTTCAGCCCTTATAATTCATTGAATGTAATGGCTGGCTTTGAATAAATTAATATAGTTAGTATCAAGCCCAAAGCAATAAAGATAAACCTACCTGTAGGCCTTTCACAGATGAGATATTTGAAAGAGATTTAGAAATAGTGGATGATATATTATATTTCTAAAGAAAATAGTAGTTAGAAATAGTTCATGATGAATTTCTGAAGAAAACAGCATTAAGTCTGTATAAGTATAATCTTTTAGTTACAAATAAAGCAGACAGAGCTATTTTCCCAAATGTTATAGTTTTTTTATAAAAATCACAATCTTTATGTCTCAGTAGATATTTTAAAAAACAAAAAGCTTTTAAGGCAAATACTTTGTAAATAAGCTTATTACAGAACACCAATTCGAACGTGAGTTTACTTTCTAAATTTGGTGACCAGCAACCGTTTCACTTCACCCGATTTTGTATTTCCTCTCTACACAAACGCGATTTAACATTGGCTTGTAAATATTGATTGAGTTCCTTTTCCCTTGCGAATCGCACGAATAAGATTGTATTTAAAACTAGATGCTTCAAACTTGTTTGTGAAATTGTGGTGTAGGATAAATTGGTCAAGAATCCTTTGAGTTTAAGATCAGATTTTTTAGACATTTAGGAGGAGGCTTGGTACTTAGCTTAAGTACCTAATGAAATCCTCTATCTCTGTATCAATAAAATATTCTCTACACTAGTCTAACTTGGACTGAAATAAGTATCTAAATGAGTTACCGTTGTAACTGGTTAAACTTTTGCAGTAGACTTTATCGAGTAAAAAATATCTGGGACAAATAACACGACCAACTTCGCATCGCCCACAGAATATCCAACGCTGTGGGAAAAAGTAACTTTAACGCGCTTGAGTTTCATGATATGAATGTTTTTTTTTCTGTTAAATTGCGGTTTGTAGATACCGTGCGCTATCGAATAAACCAACTTACGTAACTGAGGAAGTTCGGAGGGGTAACAAAAGTTGTGTGTTTACGCTGGAAATGTTATACGAAAAATCTGGGAAGATCATATTTTATTTTGTCAAAGTTGGATAAACAGAATAACAACTCTTAGAAATTCTCGGATGAGACAACGTAATCTCGTAACACATTTGTGACTTGGCTCTTTCAAAAAGTATCCTAATACCTAGATTTTTAGGTACTTATTCAAACGTAGTTTTATAATTAAACTGGTACCGAAATTTCGATAGATTTAATCTAAACTTTTGGATCCGTGTACAAAATCTGCATAATAATCTAAATAGCTCATAAAATTTTAAAATTATTGTGTTATTATCTGATTTAAAACGGCGATTATTACACCAGCTATAAGCTGAAAGTGAAACCTTATCGCATCAAATCGTTCATTGTTCGCTGCCTATTAAAGGCCGTTTTAATGGATCCTCTCTCGGGAATCCCGCAAGCCAAAACAGACAAAATGACTGATGATAAAGATTTACTCTCGATGTGAATAATTTAAAAGATTTCCCAAATACACTTAAGGTGCCAGCTAATCCGATTACCGCACTTGGAAATTTCCCAGATTACCATTAACGTGGAAATCCCCACAAAAACTTTTGTGCTACTTATTGCCGCTTCGAATTCCTTAAAATAATTTCACACTTTTTTTCTCCGTGAACAGTTCGTTACGGTCTCTTTCATCTTTTAATTTCTTTTTTTCGTACTTCATTTATTTTTTATCGTTTTCACATTCCGTTCCCCAGCGCCTAATGCTTCAATTACAGAACGAAATGAAAATGCAGTAGACAACATTTAAATAAAACGGCGAATAGCGCTTTGAATATTAATAAATTCAAAATATCCGGTATTCTAAATGAACTGGATTTTTTTATAAAAATACTCAAGTATTTCAAACGGTAAGGAAAGTACGATTAGGTATTTCGTATTAAGTTTTATCATATTTTCGCGATAACCTATTCTTAGTAGATTTCTGCTAAAAATGATATCTTAATTTGAATAACTCTGCAGGTTTTGGTTAAAATGTTTAAAAGAGATACGAGTACGGCCGCAATAGATCGCGGTGCAATCTAATTCGGAACCCTGGTGGAACGCATGCAGCCTCCACTCGCCAACCTCTGGCTCCACTCCAATCTTTATTTCCTCGACTGCCATAAAGCACCATCGCGGACCGTAAATAATCCAACAACTTCGCTGTCAAACAAATTCCCTTTGAGAGTTAGCGTGTGAAAAATCAAATAACCTTATATTTTTGTACACTCAAAATTCTTTTACTGGAACTTTGAAATGAAACCATTGTTGTGTCGAGAGTCGGTGATGAATTCTGTTTGATCAAAGGTCGAGATCACAGGAAACTCGATTAATAGTCTAGTCTGACCTTTGACCATAGCAGACCCGGGGGAAAAAGAACCAATAAAATACGATTCGTTTTATCCATTTACCTAAAGGTAATTTGAGGTTATAAATGTACACGAGCCACAGTTAGCCAATCTTGTTATATTCGCTGAAAGATTATTATCGCGTCTTGGAAGTGATTTGTAATTATATTTATTCTGATAATGAATCTATACTTAGTAGCGGTATTTTTCGATCTAATATTACGGAGATATAACCTATATAAATAGATAAAACAAATCTAAAAGTATCTGTCTATTTGTCGGCTTTTTACGTGATTGCCCTGGGGGCATTATAAATTTAGAGTTCATGTATCTATTTATGTAGGTTACTTAGTTTCACCAATCTTCAGAACTGATTTGGATGTGTCTGTGTTGCAACCACTGCAATTGGGTTTTTTAAAGCTTTTATTTAACTTGCAATGTATGTAACTAACTATGTATCTATGTTTATTTGGGAGGAATCTTGCAACTCAATTTTGAACCATTTCCCGATGTCCGAGTGACATGAAACTTGGTAGGTATACCTGTGTAACCCCGATGACAATGCAGTAAGCTTATTATTAAAAATATTTATAAAATTGACTTATTTCTTTTGACTATTCACTTGCTAGCTGTTTTCTGTCTTAAAACAATAAAATTTCATACTCAATATTTTTTTGGGTGCTACCTTGATTATTGTGAATCTTGTTAAAATTACTTTACTTACCTACTCGTTTAGTTTTTAATAATATTGATGGTCAATATTACACTGAATAAGTTCGAGTCCATTCGACCATTAAAATTCGTTTACCACTAATAAATGGAACATGTATGTGGAACCAGAATTAATAACCTATTAACCAGCTTGTTAATAATTCATACCATGGAACTAAATGTCGAGACACAGCCTACCAAAACTGAAAACGAACGATCAAATGAAATTGATAAGTAGGTGGGTACATCAGCTAAATGAAGATCGATCGTTATTATCACTATGATCAAACGCTTGGTTTGTTTGTAAGTACTAAAGAACCTATACTAAAAACATTGAATTTTGTTATAAAGGCACGGAACTACTCACATGTCATTGGTCTGTTCCCACTCATTAGTTGTTCCATCAATAAAACTAGTCATTTTTTGTGTGTCTGTCGCACCGTAGCTCTTAACCGGGTCTATCGATTCGGTTGCGGTTTTTAGGATTCTGAATCTCCTTCTGGGAAGAACCCTTAAGCGGTCGGAAATTTGGCATGACGCATGATAACATTAACCGCTACAATTCTCAGAAGAATAAAGTAAATAGGTCTGTACCTGAAAATGGGGTCCTGAAAATTTTAAAACCAAGCAAAATGTTCATGTGGTATCAGATGTAAGGTATTAATTTGAACATATCGAAACATGTTTCCTTTTTTTACTATGCTTAATTTTTTTTCATTTCAAAATCTAAAAAAAAATTACCACCCCTTATCTCCGGAGTTTACCGACGAAAAAAAAAGGAATTAATTCAAGTAGATAGGTAATTACGTGAACTAGACCGGAAAAATATAGCGAAGTTTCCCAACCTAATATTTTTTTTTAATACCAAAAATATGATAAATAAAATGGGCTTGTCATAGTGTTGTTCGATGGTTGTTATGTAATGTGTAATGTTTTTGTAGTGATGGTGCTCGGTGATGGGTGGGCGGTGCGGTGCGCGGCTCTGGTGGCGTGCCTGCTGGTGCGCGCGCTGGCGCCCGAGCGGCTGGAGCCGTGCGCCGGCAGCCCGCTGTGCTCGTGCCGCGCCCACCACATGTCCTGCATCGCCGTGCCGCTGCACAGGTTCCCAGGTACAAACAGCCAGTGATTTGTTGAAAAGATGTTTTTTTTTTATGTAACGGAATAACAAGACAAGCAAGACGCTGCTAGCCTTACTGCCTGCCCTGCGTCACATGGTCAAACTTTTCAGACGAGAAGTTTTTTAGTTCTTCTTGTAGTTGCCTACAAAAATAAAATATTCGAGCATAATAATATGTATAACTATGTGAAAGTACTAGGTACATGGAAAAAAAATCAGCATATTATAAAAAATTAGTCAAATGAAAAGTTTTGTCAGTGACGGATTCGAAAACACCAACGATACTGATATCATCGTCTTTGGCAGCTCAATGTGCCCACTGCAGAGCATTGAACCCTCTCTTTCGTCCATTTTATCATCCCAGCTTTACGTTAATCATATCCAAGTGTTCTAATACCATTCGTAGACTAAGACAAGATTAAACATAATACGTATAATGCAGCAATATGTTATGAGCGTAGTTGACATGGCACGCATCCTTCATCACTTATTCATCGGCTCACACAGCTCGTAGTCACCACGTTTCAAGGCGTTAGTATATATCCTAGCCCCTTTATTCACAAACGTTTGATTATTACGTCTAATCTATGCTCTGAAATGCTTTATTAACTTCACACTGATGACACGCGCAAAAATAGTTTTTTCGAACACGCATATTAAACTTTTTCTATTGAATTGTTTGTGTAAACCACAAAAGAGACAAACTTTCAAAAATTTTAATTCATTTATTGTTGTATCTATTCTAGAATAAATACACACAGATACATTTTATTCAGAGAAATATGATGTTATAAAAAATATGTGAAATAATACATAAACCATCCATCATTGAAATCCAACAACTGACTCTAAAAACCTCACCCAACACATTCATCAAATCCTGTCACACTAAAAGCTGTGCAGCGTGAAATTCGTGGAAAAACTCCCTGTTGGCAGCCGCACTCGGCTGCACCAGCGCCACCGGTGGCCACACGGAGCCACCGGCGTGTCTCATCGCAGGATTGCCATTAATAGGTCACGTACTTACCACACATGCACAGATTTACTGAGCTATAAATCGTGGTGCCCTCCCTATTTATCAGTTCCCGCTGCTACATGCTAATTAGTGCGTAGGTGCACACCTACATGTATATGTATACTCCAATGTACTAATGTGCATTTCCTGAACTCAACGAGAATCTAGGTACTATGCGACGGGATGTGGAGCGATTTCCATCAGGTGTATTTATCATAACGGAGATTAGTTTTGCACCGAAATTGACGCATCCAATTTCATCGATGTAAAATGAAATAACTGTTAACATCAATCGATCATTTAATACTCAATTAGTTGTAATCATAATAACTGTAAATTTTGCTTCAAATCATAACAATGCCAGGTCAGAATATCAACACAACTGATTCTCTTGAATAAAAGAAAAACAAGACATAAACAAAAATATTGCGTATTTTTTTATCTACTAAATATAGAGATAATCGGATGAACATTTTGTATTTATTATACGGGAAACACTCACGTCAGATACAATGGGATGAAAGCTGAATAGACTAAAAGCTTACGAAGTAGAGTTTTGTTTCGTACCAATTAAGTTGTAACTTCAAATATTGTGGTTGCGGTGCTGGGTACAGTGGCTGCTTGCAATGTTTTCCTTCACTCAAGAGAGTAAATGGTAATTTCTCGCACATGGAAGTTGAGCTCCCGCTAGAGTTCCGCCACTGTGTAATTAGACAAATTGAACCGTGTAACGCATTCAGCGTTCCTACATTGCGGACACCAACAACAACACTTGTTTGTTCTCGCATTGTTTTGACAGTTCATATTTTCGTTTGTTCCTATTCGATGAACCTCCGGTGGGAACCTGCCGTTTGTACTCGATTTTATATTCGTATTTTGTGACATTATTTTACATGGCTCATTTATTCTTCTAGAAAAGCTGTTTTGCGAGTCAGATTTTTCTTTTGAATGCCCTGAGGAATATAAAACAATATAGTTTTAGTAGTTTCTCCTATGTGTACATCAACGATCCATATAGTGTTATGTCCAATTTTGTTTTTACTGTCTGATCTGTTTAATGTCGGTGCATATTGACGTCAGCGTCCCTAGTTAAAATACCAATAAAGTGGAATGTTGATTACCAAAAATATTGAATTACCTACAGAAGCCATTTAAATTGGTCCGTAATTAATCATTTATTGTAAATCGCAAATTAACAAACCTTGCTGCTATTGCTATAACTATGCTTGGCTATGTTTCAATTCGACATACTAACCAATTTTAACCTTTACTTTAGAGTTTAACTAAATATACGTCGACTACTGAGAAGTAGCCGATAGATCGCTTTTGAGTACACTAGGCTTAGAAAATATTATACTGGACGTGTAGTTAGTTCCATGCTCAAACTAAGCTTAAGCTGAGGAACAAGTTGTCGTCATGGAAACCTGTTTAAGCTCCTTACAAAACTTTTGAAAGCAAAACTATAAGTTGTAAAATCCTTCTACACGAATAGAACACGCATTATGCATACCTGTCTCGCCAACAAGGTAGAATTTTAAATACTGTTCTGATACTCAAAAAATATTTAACTTTTGTTTTCAGTCAAATTATACGCCAAGTTTCAGCATTATTTTGTATCGCGTAAATTGCTTACCTGTGCGCGGACCTCCAATATTCATTTAGTTTCCTGTCAGCAAATTACTTACTGTAATAAGTGTGTTGGCTTTTTTGCTGATCCCGTAATAAGCAGTAAGTGTTTAGAGGGGTTTTCTTTTTTAGGAAAGTTTGGTAGCATAGCCAAATAATTTTATTAAGATGTTGCATCGAATTATTCGATGTTTATTTACATTTGTTAAAAAACAATAGCAACCAAAATCAACAAACCAACTAATCATGATTGTTTTGACCGTGATATAACCAACAAAATAATTAAGTTATAAAATGCCTTGTTGTAACAATATCTATGAAATGTGTTTTTTTATTGACACTGAAGTAAAAAAAGTTTTTTTTTGTTCCAGAATGGCCACGGATAGAGCTTCAACATTTAGACATAAGCATGTCTAATTTGGAAGTCATCCCAGAGAGTGCATTAGATGGATTAAGACTTCAAACGCTCGTTTTAGTTGCTAACAAACTACATTTCATTGAGTTATACGCGTTTAGGTAAAAACAACCATTGTAACTATTTCACTGCAAAACTTTACGGGCACAACAAAAGAATAACAGATATAAATCTATTCCAGTTCCATGGCTGCAACGCTGGCATCTTTAGACCTCGGTTACAACGAATTCACTGAAATACCGCAGCAGGGTTTAAAAGATTTGAAAGTTTTAAACTGGTTAAACCTTCAGAAGTAAGCACGAGTTTTTAAACTAGATTTTGTTGAAGAAGCGCTTTACAGACTTGATTAATTTTGATTTTCATTTCAGTAATAACATAGTTCTGGTCGGTCCTGAAATTAAATGGCATCATCTAGAAGAGACTCTGACGAGCTTGTCGCTGAGCAATAACCAAATCAGCCATGTGAAATCAGAAGCATTCACGTCCTTATACCACCTCTTACAGCTAGATCTGGAAGGCAACCATGTACAAAGCATCAGCCCAGATTCCCTCCCGCACTCATTAACACTCCTTA
Source organism: Alcis repandata (assembly GCA_949125135.1). NCBI lineage: Eukaryota > Metazoa > Arthropoda > Insecta > Lepidoptera > Geometridae > Alcis > Alcis repandata. The sequence goes on along the minus strand of OX421230.1, from coordinate 8,052,657 downwards.
AACTCTCAAACAACTTCCTCCACGAATTATCCTGTGATTTACTTTATAATCTTCCTAGGCTTCAGTCCGTACATTTACGACATAACTTTGTAACTTTTGATAGCAGTTTACGGTGCTCTACCAACAAAACGAAAAGAGTGGAGAAGCTAGATTTAAGTAATAATAAAATAAACGACTCATTCGAGTTTCGTATTCTCAAAGAAGTTCAAGTTAGACAAATTATACTCGATCTAAACGAATTGTCTGTCATTCCAAGAATGTTGTTCGCAAATAACAGAATAGAAAGATTATCCGTATCGTATAATAGATTGAGCTCCATCAGCCGTGATCTATTTTTAACGTCGAAAAACTCTCTGGAGCATCTGGAACTGGAACACAACAAATTGTCCCAGCTGCCGGACAGCCTGGATCAAGCCACGCGGCTGCGCCATCTATCCCTGGCTTACAACCAGCTGGAGGAGAGCCCCGCGCTCCCCGCGCGGATCCAGTCGCTCTCGCTGGCCGGGAACTTTTTAACTTCAATACCCTCTGCACTTCAAACGCTCGAACCCAGCTCCATTCGTTATCTCGACTTAAGCTACAACAGGATATCTAATTTGTTACCAAACGAATTTCTAGACTGGACCACTTCCCTCGGCACTATCAACTTGAAAGGTAACAGGATTGCACAGATTTATAAGAACGTTTTTCCGCCGAGCATGCCTCTGAAGGAGATAAATTTAAGTTTTAACGATTTGTACTACGTGCACCCACAATCTTTTTCCAATCTTACGAGTTCGCTGCATGTCTTGGAATCGTCGTCGACACTTTTCAGCGGATATTTTCCTTTCGAAATAGAAGACGGCTTAGAAAATCTCAGTTGGCTGTCATTCGATAACAATGATTTCCATATTCTAAAGTTGTCGGAAATTGTTTCATTTTCTTATCTGAAATACCTAAATTTAGATTATAATAGGATCGTAGATATCGTTATGAATAATGAATATCAAAACGTTTCTCTCTCGTTGAGCAGTCTCAGAATCGCTTACAATTTTTTAAGTTCATTGCAAAGCGGGACGTTCGCTTATATGCCGGAGTTAAGAAACTTAGATTTATCTTACAACCGAATCAACAACTTAACTAAGCACAGTTTCAGAAACTTACCAAACTTGAGATATTTATCTCTTGCGGGTAACATAATCGATTCGATGGAAACCGAGGCCTTTGCCAATTTACCAAAACTGGAAATATTGGAACTCCAAGGGAATAACTTTACATATTTGTCAGCGAGCTCGTTTCACAATGTCTCCAGCGCAGATGTAACGTTCACGCTAAACGTGAGCAGCAACTGCATCCGATACGTCGACGGCGACGCGGACGGCGCGCCGCTCTCCCTCAACATATTCGACGCCTCCCACAACGAGCTCCACGAAGTGCCAAACAATTTCTTCATCACGGTTGAAACCTCCATTCGACAAATTATTTTGTCACACAACAAAATTGTTCACATACAGAACAAGGCTTTCGGCGAAGCTGCCAATTTAGAAATATTAGACTTGCATAACAATAATATCAACACCGTCAAGAGAAAATCCTTCGGTGATTTAATTTCGCTTCAAATATTAGATCTATCTTTTAATTTAATATCTCAGTTATCGGTAGAACAATTTTACAATTTACACAAGTTGAGGTATTTAAAGATAAATCATAATAATTTGAGGATGCTCCCGAGAGATATTTTCAAAAACACTTTCATTGAGCATTTGGACATGAGCAGTAATGACATATCGCTATTCCCCGTCACGGCGCTATCGCAGATCGGCTTCAGCCTGCGCTATCTCGATTTGTCACATAATCGTATAGAATATTTGGACAGTAATATATTCCGGAACACGCAATTTCTCCTCAGCCTTAATTTAGGTCACAATCTACTGACGGTCCTATCGGATAACACGTTTTCTAGCATCGGTGGATTGCGTCAACTGGATTTGAGCTTTAACTCCGTGAAAGCAAACTTCAAAGAACTGTTTCACAATCTGCCCAACTTGAGGCGTCTCAGCCTCGCCGGTACAGGCCTGAAGGCGGTGCCTTATCTGCCCTTGACAAATTTAACCACTCTCAATTTGACATCGAATTACATTAACAGTTTTAAGGAGACTGATGTTAAGCGATTAGGAAACCTTCGTCATTTAGATCTTAGCCATAATCGCCTTACCTCTCTCGTGCCAAAGATGTGGTTCCATTTGAATAATCTTAACACGCTAGACTTATCCTACAACCCCATAGTAAGAATTACGCCAAATAGTTTTAAATGGTTAAGCAATTTATCTCACTTGAATTTAAACGGACTCAAATATTTAGACATAATCGACCAAGATTCCTTCCGTCCCTTGATATCTTTACGATCCCTACTCATTCAGTCGTGGTCCTCCATAAACCATTCCACATTCCGTATTTCCAACATCACGTCTTCGCTGCCATCTTTGTATAAGTTGGTCATTGAATGGACGGACGAGTACATGAATACTCAGCTACACGATATTGATGCAAGAAATATTCGGTACCTAGAAATAAAAGGCGGCAAGCTACAAAAGATATGCGACGAAGCTTTTGAACCTTTCGCCGAGAGTCAAGAGATATTCATCAGAATCACAGAGACATCGCTGAGAAAACTGCCCACGGCGTTCATGCGACATCTGGGACAAATACCGCAACTGGGTGTCGACTTGAGCCGTAATCAACTCACTACGCTTAATCCGGCCATTTTCTACCCCAACTTTACGAGCTGGAGTCACGTAGCCACCAAACTGCTATCAGGTATGAAACAAAATAATTCGTTTATAACATAATAATGTCTACTAAAGTGTGCTTTACGACTTTGTATTTAAAAGGCCGTCAAATACTGAACAATAAGAAACGGGATTTTAAACTTTGTCCTCTAGAATTAAAATGCAAATTCCTGTAGGTAATAGCCTCTACACAGAAATTAATATTCCGCTCGCTATTTTTAACAAAACTTTTACTGTTGCTTTTGTGTCGACCAACAAGTTAAATAGCTTTTTAGTAAAATAAAAAATGTAAAGCCCTCCAAAGCCATTACTAATTGATCAGAATATTTATGAATGAAACCAAACCCGTCTTTATATTACCATAGTCCGACGGGCCCTTAATTAACCTCACGATATCGCCAAAATGAGTTAGATACTCGTTTAAATATTTACGATCGCACGAACGAACCGACAGCGAAAGCTAGTATTTTATTAAAATTTACCGAGCCTCTCGCCGCAGAGCGACGCCGGCAACTCTTCGTAATGAGTTTTAATTCTTAATACGCCACTCGAAACTTTTCTAGACGAGGCGAAATCGTCGAGCCGGTGTAATTGAGGTTTAAAATTGTGTCGTGGTGGGCAGGTGGGTTGATAGTGGCGGAGAACCCGCTGCGGTGCGAGTGCGAGCTGGCTTGGCTGGGCGCGTGGCTGCGGCGCTGGCTCCAGGAGAACGAGGCGGGCGCGGAGCTGCGGCGCGCCGTGTGCCGCGCCTCCTGCAAGGACGCGCAGGGCCGGCGCGTGCCGCTGCTGCAGCTGCGCGCCGACGAGGCCGACTGCCACGCCAGCGCGCTCTCCAGCGACGCGCACCCCGCCTACACCGACCTCGTCTACACTCTCCTCGCCGCCGCCGCGCCGCTGCTCCTCAGATGATATCCGTCTTTGACCTACTCAATTTAGACTATTGTACATAATAATGAATCTTCTATCGACAGACTGTAGCTGAATAACGATTTTATACACAGTTTACGACTTTTGTAGGTATGTGATCGTGTATAGTGTAGTGTATGAACGGGGCTAAACGATTCTAATACTGTAAAGTACGCGAGGTAGATTTCATTGTTACGTAAGGTTTTTGCAAATTGTTATCTAAAATAAAATATAATAATCGAATGAAATAGATTTGAGTAATATAGGTATTTATAGAGTTTACCTATTTTAGGTTAGTTATCAGAACTTACAACCTTGCACAATGTAGCAAACCTTACCTACCTACCTTACATTAAGCGTCTATCCTGAAGCAATTTCTGACCCTTCATAAAATGTTATTTTAAAAATGTAAATATGTAAAAAGTAAATATTTTTCCAAATATGTTTGTTGTTTCATTGCTTCATCTCCTTACTCATTTTGATACCTTTTTTTATGAATAATGAATATGGACAAAGAATTAATTTACACATTAAAATATACGTAATGTTCGGATCGAAAACGGACGGACATATAAGTATACCTACGTACCTAGTATACGTAGTTTATGTAAGCAAAGTAAATAACTACTACCATTAAAATTACCTTTAACCATAAAAATGCAGCAAATTACCATATTTGAATAACAGTATCCAAATGTAATTTAGTTCGAGTAGAATTGGTTTTTGAATCGATTGGAATAAATCAAAATGTTGCCAATGAATACATTTAATTTCCGATGCGGCTTTGATTTCGTATCGTCATTTGGACCGCTGCTAATTCAACGGAACTCATTACCCTGTTTATAAATAAATTACGTTGTCATTAAATAACTTGTTACAATGAAAGCGGATTTAGAACTCAAATAATAATGAGGAGCTCACGATTCCAAATAACTTGCAGGAATTAATAACTCTTTGAGATATTATTTAACACGGGATTTAAATTGATTAATTCAGATTTTGTGATTCTTATTTGACATGAAATTATGATTAATATTTTTATATTGAAGCATCACTATAGATTTGTTAAAAGTCATTATTATTTATGCAGAAACATAAGAATACTGTTTTAAAATATACATAACCATAATATTAGCTGTTCTATTATGTTTGAGCTTTAAATACAAACACACCAGCACACTCAGCCAGCACAGTAACTAATATCCTAACGACAAAATAATCAGATTTTAAAGTTACGTAACACATATCTCTTTAATTAAATTCTAATAACTGACTAACAGATAATACACAGTTTATAAGCTAGTGAGTTTGGAACATCGACATGATTTTTTTAGGGTTATACAGACTAGCCCTTTTTTTTTTTTTTGGGGGTGGGATGACCCCTCCCACTCTTGGGCAGAGCGGACTTGTACTGACTAAAAACCACCCATGTTCCTTCTACGCCCTCGTGACGCCGAGGCCGCGGTAACTTCTACCCGCAGCCATACAGACTAGCCCTAATCATAACATTTGAATCAGAATCGCTGAAAGCACAATGCGGGGTGGTAAGATACTTGGTAATTATTAGCATTATTTAAATTATCATAAAATGTCGACGGTTTGAAAGCATGAAATATGCACGCATATAACAATCCTATACATAAAACATATAACGTAGAAAGGACTCTAAGAAAAAATATTTCCGTTTATTATTTTTTTTTGTTTAATATTTTTTCAAAACGTCATCTCACAAAAGAAATAAATAGAAGATGATGTGAGCACCACCGCGTACAAAGTCGCGAGCTTCGTCCAGTATTAAAAAGAAAGCCCTTACTCATTGCCCCTAGAATATTCTAAAAGCATCAAAGTCTCAATTTACTGGATAGAGATAGAAAGTGGCACACGTGAATAATTGATAGCAGAATGTCTACCTAGAAAATTATAGTCTCCGAAAGATGACCTTCCATAACAGTAATTTCTGATATTTATAGACAGTTTCACAACGAATCAACCTTTTAACTTGAGTGTCCAGAGAAAAAATGTTTTAAACTGCACTTTAAATCCCTATTTACCAACAATCACGACTACCTTAATAAATTAATTCAAATTGATGTAACTTTTTCACATGCTCCCAAAAATTAATGAGCTTCATGTATTGAGGGCAAAATTGGGCCTATCACTCCACAGGGACCCATTTTAATTATAAGTGGCCATAAAATGAATAACTAGACATGGAAAAATGATTACATCGAAAGCCCGAGAGGTCGGCAAACATTCTCAGGGGTTTACATTGACATAACTTTGTGTATAGTCACGAGTAATATTGACAGATCTGTGATATTCAGACCTATGTATATACCTCTATACAATACACGTGGAATTTGGAACATATTGTCGTATACCTTGAATGGTAGAAGTAAGATATTTTTGAAAAAGTGACAAATCAACTGTTCCATAGAAAAATCTCAATGACACTCGACATAGTGTATGGAACAGCTGATTTTTTTCGCGAATTTTGGGTTGGTCCCGTAGTAAAAGTTGTTCATAATGATGAGTACTATGAACCCTTTTACTATTACTGTTACTTTTACCATTAGCAAACACTTTCTGAATAATCCTGTATATTATTGCTCGTGACTGTATCTTTGTAACGATACCCTAAATCGTAGCATTAAGTAGGTAATACTGAAAAATAAAAGCTTTGTATGGCGAAGCAGTTATCTGAAAGTTTTGTAGTCGTGTGCTTGTTTTTCACAGACTTTATCCATTTCGTAAAGCTGAGCAACGTACAATAATATCGCGGGAAAACACAAAAACGCTTCGCTTTAATACCAGCTTTCCAAGATCATTGTGAGAAGCGGTAAATAAAAACTTTCTGTTTAAGAACTCGCTTTGTTATAGTGATGGTGAGATTACGTAATATTTTTAGTAGATACCTATCCCATTAATGATATTGTTCTTATAATTCAAGGCTAGCCAGTTGGCCTGTACCTACTTACTTTTGACTTAATTCAAAGTAGAGCTCTATAGTTGGTTAGGTGTATGTATTACTGATATTCGCAATTAGTCCCAGTGATATATCTCCCCAGTGACAGTTCCAAGACTCGACCTAATACGCTAGAATTAAATCAAGCCGCATTCCTACTGAGATTCGAGGAGATTGCTCGGAGAGAGTCGCCCACTCCGGCGACTTCGACATGCCTACACACTCACGCTTCGCACAATTTATAGCCCTCCCGACTTCAGAAAACAACTCTGCCGAACGGCAAAATAACTTTAGTCCCAAATCGACGAAAATAACATCCCAAAGTGTCACTGTATTACAAAAAGTTCTGTTTTAAAATGAAAAGAACATATTTTATCCCGGATGGAGGACATTTACAGTGTTTTTTTATCGTAGCGAAATTGTTATTCATTTCGGCGTGTAATTTTTAAATTTGCTTAAATGTTCAATAGCCATCGTCACTTAATTTTAAGTCAACTGCAGCTTAACGCTTAGTTTGTCAACAGTAAAATACTATGACTATAACAAGAAATGTACATAAAATACCAATACCTCTACCATGCAGAGTCTGTTAAAACTCCTTATTTGATAAAAATAAATATCGAAGATTTTTAATTACGGTACGGAAGACAATTACGGTATCACATACATATTTGTGGCAGGCAAAATTACCAGCGAACTTTTGCATGTGTATTCATAATGATACGAAAATTAACATGAGCGCCCCTGGGTATTATTAATTGTTCGGTCACTCGATTAATTTTCACATTATGCTACATCATTAGGCCACCAAGGCCGCTAATCAAACTAGGCCGGCATTATCACGATATTATAGGTAAGTACATCCTTGTAGCGCCAGTTTGGGGTTCCTTCTTCGACGATTTATAGAGCTACGACCTGTCACTTCATTAGCTTATCTTTAACAAACTAGCAATTTATTTCCCTCAGACATATCAAGGTTCATGTCTAAAAAAGTAGGTTAAACTTTGATCAAGAGATATCGTTAAACTTGACAACATCGTAGCGAGAGGGTGTAAAGTTATTACAGCAGCCCCAAAACCGTACCTTATCATAAAAGTAAAAGGGAAACAGACTATCAGACAAACTGGCACTCTCATAAAAATATACTCACCAGTAGCTGCGCCAACAACAGCCTACTCGTACTATGTGCAAACAATAATATTTTTATACCGACATTGTGACACTTCCTGTAATGGTTTAGGGAAGGATAACATTTTGAACTTTACCTTTTATATCATTGGGTTGGAAAGTGTCGTATAGTTATAGGTATAGTTTGTGTTTGATGTATGGATAAGTAGGTCCATATGGCGTCGTATTTGCGCGTGCGTGCACCGAAGTCCTGAGGGATGTGGAAGCGGCTGGCACGCTTCAATTACATTCCACATACGCTCACAGAATCGGCAACAGAAGCACTCCGAGAGAACCACTGCCATCCGATGTAATATGTTCCACGTATACGTTCCGACTAAAACTTTCATATGAACATTACTGTCGTATTTGTCTATTCATGAGCCAGATATGAACTCTGCACGAGGGGATAACAGAAATAATATGAGAAATATCTCCTAACATACATACAAATATTGTTCCACTAAAATTCGCTATAGGCAAGGTATTTACCATGATAAAGAGGTGACCTTTTGTGTTGTATGATACTTATAGTTTTCTATTCATTTCACTGCTTTAATAAACCTATATCGTTTATCAATAGATAAACACAGTCGATACAAGTACATATGTGAGTGTGAACACTTAACAGATTAAGGTCGGGTACTTTAACTTCGCAAACAATAAAAAAGTTTAAATAATTGTTACCAAATGTATTTCTAGTGTATTTCCGCCTTCAAATCGTGTCGGGTATAAACATAAAAGGGATTCACTAATTTTTATATTCTAATATAATAATATTTTCCATAATATCAATAATATAATTTTAATCTTTTAATTTTTTTTTAATTTTCATGTATTTTTTAATTTCTAACAGTCATTTTAAGATGAACTTCCGCGAAGTAACGGCTGATTCAAAAAAATTAATAAAAATTGAAAAGGTTTAAAGTATCTAACATGCGCTCGTCCTCTAGTATTGTTGTGGATTCTTCATTTATTTACAACAGTTTCAATAACAATTTTGATACAATAACAAACATCAACTTGAATCCACAGAGAGCACCTAATCGTTTTGATTCCAATAAGAAATGTGAATTGAAAGAAGGATCGTCTCGAACCCGAATGTAATTGTCCGTGCTCGTAGCAAACGATTTCTATTGCGTATTGCCTCCAAGGGTTTCTTGCCATTTCCTTAATGTTATTATCTGACAACTGAATTTTATGATACTACTTTAGGACAAAAAACTATTTTAGACGCACGCTATATTGTAGTTTTTTCACTGAAACTACAATATAGCTACTCCACTGGTAGTGGAGATACTTTGAATTTATCTATACTTCTATACTAATATTATAAAGAGGAAAGATTTGTATTTTTGTATGTTTGTGTGGAATAAACTCAAAAACTACTGGACCGATTTCAAAAATTCTTTCACCATTCGAATGCTACATTATCCCAAAGTAATATAGGCAATTTTTTTTTTATCCACAGCGAAGCGTGGCAGGGAACAGCTAGTATAAGATAATATCGTTACCTACCTCGTGTTTCATTTTTTATTTCAACTATTTTATCATTCATCTCACTGGAAATATAAAGTTATTTTATTAACATTGTCTAATATCTAATAGCAATACGGTTAGATATTTACTGTACATTACTAACAGTACTAGAAACACCTAATTATTATTCAACTAGCGGCTCGTCCCGGCTTCGCACGGGTGGACACTATTGAAGTTTTAGTAAGGATCCCTAATTTTTTCATGTAATAAATATAGCCTATGTCACTTTGGGATAATGTAGCATTCGAATGGTGAAAGAATTATTGAAATCGGTCCAGTAGTTTTTGAGTTTATTCCACACAAACATCCAAAAATACAAAAATACAAATCTTTCCTCTTTATAATATTAGTATAGATTCAGAAAATATTCGTTTGAAAAAATATCTAGCAATGAAATAGGAGAAACCTAAAGCTACGGCCGCAAACCAATTTGTTATTTCGGTTACGCTTTCAAAAGCTGTTATTGTAGCGCTCGTTTGAAGTCAAGACAATTAGTCAGAAGAACAAACTATCAGCTTCACAATGGCTCCCTGCGCCGACTGCGAACCGATCGCCCGGAAATAGCCTCAAATGAACAACCAATGACTTTCGTTTTCTTATAATTTGTTGTATTGTTCCAAAGAAAACACAGAACTTCACTCATCGGCGTCCAGGTGACAAGCTTTACGCTTTTATTTTACAGTAGGTAGCTAGGTACATATAAACAAATAGCCACTATCCGAAAAGATGTTTCAAAACAGTAATAAAACTGCTTTGTAGTTTAACAAGGTAATTTTGTACAACCAACTCGTTAAAAGTCAATTTTCTTGATTCATCAAGTTTTAATGGACGAAGATATCGTGTTATAATCGATCTTTGAGGCTTTACCACAAATTAACTAGATACCAACTATAACCAATTATATCTACACCTACTAGGATAACAAAGGACTAAATTCTCGTTTATTTAGGAAACCCAAAGCTGAGTTGGATGACGCAATTACAAATTTTCGAAGCGAACAGTTTACGTTCCGTCTGATGAATCGTGGCTGCGGTCATCGTATAAAATTTGGCCAATTATACGTTAAATTGCGTTGCGGGCCTTATTGACCGATTAACGCGAAACTTTGTGTAATCCGCGGATTAGCCCGACCTCGTGAATTGGTCTGTTATGATCGCGATAGGATATCGGATTAACGAACCGACCGCGACCGTTTTCAGTGGGTCACCCGGCCCGCAGTTTGTAAACAAAGTAGCCACCAATTATAGATTTGTCGCTTGATTGGATATTTGGAATGACATCCGATAGAGGCCTAATATATGGAATAGCATGGATAGTATCAACTTTTGGACCTTTCTTTTTATCTCAGTTTGAAAATGTTACTAAAAAGGTTCTCCAATGGAGGTGATTTTCGGGTTAAGTACCTATTATAGAAATAGAATAAGCTGACACAAAACTACGTGGGTATATGCTGAGTGGGTAAACTATTCGTAACGAAAACTCAAGCTGAACTTCAAGCCTAATACTGAAACGTCCATCAAACATAGACAAAAGCCTATGGGCATCCGTGGTAAGTGGTAGACGTCATTACTGTATTGGTTTAGGGCGGATTGACAGGCGGAAGCACTCTACAAACACGCCCGCCCAATAGACGCTTATCTAACAAATGCCCGTACGGTCGAAGAATAACTTATGTATTTCGAATAAATATCGAAGAAACTTTGTTTGGATTTGTCGGAAATGGTTATGCACGCTTTCAACTGGAATAAGCATTCAGTACGTGGGTATACGAAACACATAGGTACCTACTTAACAAAACAAGGTACAGTATGTTGGTAACAAATACTATTCCAGTTAGGTATATTACAAGGACAAAATATTTTGAGCTATATTTTGTCAGTTGTAAGACGTACAAAATCTATTTGAAAAATAATTGTGTATAAGCCACGTTAATAAAGATACGAATCTAATTATCACTTTTCACTTGCACTAACAATAATACGTGATTGTAAAAGTGAGACGACATCATAAGCCCTCTTCGATAGATTAGTTTTCAAACGCCACAGTCCATGGCATTATGTATCCAGTTTCTGAAACAGTAACAAGAACAAAGGAACAAAAATAACAATAATGTTTCCTCCCTTTTATACAGAGAGAATGTATCCCGATATTTCGATTCTATTGACTCGTGTAAATTAATACATCTGCCCACAATTTGGTGAACACAATGCCTACCAAGACGCACAATACAATAGATTTTGAAATCCAATCACTCACATAACCTTATCAGTTATCACAATTGAGTATCAATCTCGTAACCACATCTGTGAGAAATGGTTTCAATCTCTACATCCATCAATAGTAGAAGCGAGTAGAAACATGAATAGTATAGACTATAGATAGAATAATATAGACTATAAATATAATTAAATAAAGAAGATGAAGAGAGAAAAACCTAACATTGCGAAAATAATGAAAAAAAAAATTGATCGGATGAAAAATATGATTAAAAACTACATAATAATGCAATAGTAATTCTCGGCTTTTTTTTGTTTGAAAACTTACTTGGCTCTTTTTATAAATAACGAGATTTGCCAAAAAAAATTTAAACAAACAGCATCAATATCAGATATTTTTTATATATCTGTCTTTTATTGCAATCATAGGCTGTGCATTGTCTGTCAGTGAGTCAGTACTTGTTCCTTTATATATAATTACTAGCTGACTCGACAGACGTTGTCCTGTCAAAAGCCATTGCGTAACTATAGCAACCGTAGTATGTTGATGCTAACTTGTCAATTTATAGTAAAAATTATCAGTATATATATAATTTGCAATAAATTCAAATTGCGACAATAATTTGAGATTTAAACTATCCTATCTCTCAAGTTGGATCGAACTGCACATGGTGTGCGAATTTTATTATAATCAGTTAAGTGGTTTAGGAGTCCATTGAGGACAAACATTGTGACACGAGATTTATATATATTAAGATATAGGTATATAGATTACAAAATATGTATTTATACACAGAGTTTTACAGTTTAGGATATATCATGTTTTTTACTTGATTTCAGATTTAGGCCATAGTAAAATTGCTTAGAATTAAGAGCATGTACGTACACGTATTTTCATCTCAATATCACAAAACTCTTAGCATAGCTTGACTTCTGTAAGTATCTATCCAATATTTCAGCTTGTCGTGTAGCCACTAAGCAGAAAAGCCCTATGAACGTTAATATAATTTCCGTAGCTTCCATTTGGTTCTACGGTTACCCTTATCATTAGCGATCCCGGGCCATTAAAAGTTTCGCTCCAACTTTTACTGTAAGTATTCCATAACGCAATGAACGTTTCTTAATTACTTACTCGACGATAGTTTCAGATAAACTAGTTATCGTCTCCATCTACCTTATTAACGAAGTTGGGGACTTATGTCACAAATAAAAAGCCACCCACCATATATCAACACATATATTGCCGTTACCTCCATTTTACGATTGTTTTTCACTTGTTTAAATAACAGAAATATGAGGTAGTATTGTGTACCTTCATAATATTTCACAGTGCATTTGTTGAAACCAACTGTCGTCGCGATTGATTGATATAGGGGCACCCACACAGCTAGGCGGATACGCAATATCAAGCACACATGAACAAATAATGGTCATACGTCTCTGCCAAGATAACGCGTTCCCCAGGTACGATCATCGTGAGTTTTTGTTTGGCGTGTGACAAAGAGAAAATTGATAATTCATCAGGAGCCTCCATTGTTGCCGAGTGCTTGGTGTTTGATGGGGTAATTCAAAAAGAGCGATTTATTTCATTGTTCTTTGTTTTTGCTTCAGTACGCAGTGATAATCTGATTGCACGGCATTTTATTACGCTTTCGGCAATATTAACTGTCGCGATGTATCTCGAGGCAGCAATAACTAGCGCAATAAAGGACAGCGGATGGTAGATCTACATTACGCGAAAGATTAAGGTAACAATCACGGCTAAGCCTTCGAGCAACTATGTACTGGAGATGGCGACATATTTTGCAGCAATGTCCAATTTCAGTTGAGTTATCTTACCCAACTTCACTCAGTCAGTTAGACGCTCACTGCTTGTACGTCATGTGCTCTCTTGTATTATTCGCATAGATATACAAAACACCTCAGGCATATTTATGAAAATAAGTTTTATCTTTCTACGAGTGACAGAGTGAAATATGGCACACGTGTCACTATCAAATTGGACTTCACAGAGTGTCACGGTGTCACCTCTAATACCTACATAACAGCTCAATGGAGCCAGCTTCATTTCTAGAGGCGGAACTAGATACCGCCAGCAGCGACAGTAAACAAATTATATCTAGAGTAGTAGTTGAGCTTTCATAATGGAGTTTTCTGTGCCGGTGATAGCTCGAGCCCAGTCTATTATTCAGCTGTGTACACAGAACGTCAGGGCCGGATTAGGGGCGTCGTTTGCGTGCACCTGCCGGCACAGAGATGAATTCAGGCGGCCGACGCGAGCGACACCTGTCTGACACGAGATAATACGCTACTTATTCGGCTTCACCGGTGAAATATGAAATTCTTCGCGGAGGATTATCATGTGAAATATCTACACATTGCCGTCTGACGGAAGATATGTGTGCGGTACGCGCGTCTTAAACTTGTCACAATTTGAGCAGAGGCTTAGAGGAATGGAAATCTTTGTATTTAATAAACGTTATATTGTTTCTTGTTTTGATACTCAGGTGTAATTGGATGAGAGCTTGTTATAAAGGATTTTGCGGTAAATTGTTAGATTTGATTTCAATATAGACTTACAATCAGACTAGGTAATAAATAATGTGTAAGAAAACTGTATTTTTGTCTATATAATAAAACTAGCAAATCACGCGGTTTAAAAACTACAAGACGAAGTTTTCAAATATACAATACATATTATCTGATAAAACTACGTGCATTGGCATCGCATAGTAAAAGAACCAACTTTCCTTACTTAAGCATTTCGAAAACATTTGCTTTTCTTTTGTAGTCGGGGAAAAAGGAAGGTGCCAAGTGTAAGCTACTAAAGTTCTACATTTAGCTAGTACTTATAGCTAATTCTATTTGCATGGCTACGTACCATCGCTACACTATCTGTAGCGATGTTGTCATGCTGCTTCGTATTCTTTTGATACGTTTTTCGCTACGGTGCTACGAACGTGCTACGATGCTACGAACGTGCTACAACGGTACGCTACACTGCTACACTCTGCAGACACAATGCTACGTCAAACACCGCTAGATTTGACGTATTATATAATAATTTTAAAATGTTACATCGATTTTTTTATTTGCTTTCTAAGCAAGCTTCAAGCTTGTTTGTTTGTCTAGTCAATGAAAATTTGCAATCGATATAAACTAAAATCGCAGTTATAGCAAGCAAAATCACGGGTACCTAAATGTCACCTGTTTTTCAATTACCTCCCTCGGTTCCGTAAGTAGTTAATACCTGAGCTGGTGCAGAGATGAATGGGTTTCTAATGAATCCGCTGAGCAAAGTTCGTTAGCGTAATGGATGATGTGAGCGCTGTACACAATAACCGTTTAAAACTACAATTGTTTGGTTTGGCTGCATGTTTTGAGGCAATCTGAAAACAAAAACTATTGGAGAGGATTATTAATTGACGCGTATATTTATCTTTGTATGAACATGCAACCAATTTTGATGATTACTGTATCCGAGTCAAAGGGACAAGGGTTCTCATAGGGTGCTGAAGTACCCATATGGTTCCCAAGCTTTTTTGGTTTGGTTGTGTTTATCCTCGTTGGTTATTTTTTGGGCAACCGACCCGTGTAATTATCTTCTCTTTTTTTCTCAGGTTTTTTGATGATAAATAACTTTTTGTTAAAAAAGTTATTTGGCTAATATGAATCTACAAAAACACATTTGTAAATGTAATATTATAAGACCACTCTGTAAGACTTCAGTAATTATAATACTGCTTTCCAATTAAAATTACGGTATACGGCTCAACTTGGGAGTCAAAATTTTCCAAGCAACAAAATCAAAAAGAAAGTTATACCACAGGCAGATGTGCTAGTTAAAGCGCCCGAGCGCTGGAAACTTTCAATTGTAACTTGACGAATGTAAAACTGAGCGCACAAACGGGACAGCCGAGCCGTATGCATTTAGTTGAGCACAAACTTTTTGCTTTGTAAGGCAAGTGTTCAGCTTTAACGTACGTTTGCGTACCCAATATCCGTCAGAGAGTGAACGCCGGGCGTCTGTGTATTCAGGCGTGAGTCGGCCGGGGCCGGCGCGGCGCGCGGCGGCACGCAGCCAGCCGCGACGCGATTGTGTCGCGCAACTCTTCGCGATAACAAAACTACGGAGCGATTTGTATTGTGTGCAAGCCGCTCTATTCTTCCTCGCGCCATCCGCCGCAAGCGAATAGGTAAATATGCAATGTCTGCCGCTTATAAAGTTTTATTGACACAATTTTAGCATGACGAAATTCCCCAATGAGCGGGAGTTGGCTCGTTAAGCTGTAGTGTGTGCGGCGCGGTGTTTGCCCGCCGCCCCCTAAACCGGCAAACAGGCTCAAGTTACACCCTCACAATCTCTGAAATAAACATGCGTCGAGGCCACTATTGCTAACAACCTTAACAACTTAGGCCGCGAAGCTTACTTACGCGAGCACGAGGATTAATCTTGAGTGGTATCCTCTCCGCCGAGAACTTTGATTACGATTAAAATATTAATCGAAGAGTTATACGTAAGCGTGCGTTCCAGCACAAATTACGAAACTTCCGAAGCAGGCCTTATGAACTCAATTAGAAAGTAAAACACTTGAGAAGTAGTTATAAAGGCAGATACTTACGAGTAGATACCGTGTCGTATTAATTGTATAATGTACCTAATATATCCCATGAAATGTTGTTTTTAGCTTGTATAAGTATCATTACGTCGTAGTTTAATCAAAAGCTCGTATTTGTCGTCAAGAAATAATAATTTATAACTTAAAATTCACAATCTAATTTAACATAATTTCAGATTTAAAAATCATCTAAAAATAACTCTCCGCCGCTGTTTTCGCAACCCTTTCCTTTCAACTCATTAATTGAAGAATTCAAATTGGTAGTAAGTGAAAACGCTGAGGCGAGATAAAGAATTTGTTACAACTTAGGGGTCGGCAAGTCCCTGGGGCTAATTACATTGTTACATGACAAAACTTTTGGGTCGAGACGAAGTTTCTTTACGTTCCTTGCTCGGGCTAAGCTCTGCCGAGACTAATAAAATCACCTCGCATCAGAGCACACACCATGTTATTGAACGGTTGGACGACTCGTCGATAACTTCATTATATTAATCGGAAATAGGGACAAGGAGCTAATGAAATGAGGGCTCGAGCCATTACGTGCTTTATTTGTTACCTGCGATCCCCAATTAATGTTTTTCTTTTTTTTTCTTGACTGTTTTTACTATGTACATACCTATATATATTATAATAATATATTTAATGCAGCAAAATAAAAGAGTAATTATTATAAATCAACAGTACATCCTTAACTGAAAATAGTGTAAAATTATTTAAAAATGAAAATATACTCTGTCAACTTTTGTTAAACAAAGAATAATCATTGCACTACGAAACAGAAGAATAAAACGAAACATCTACAGCAGTGACCTCTAAATGTAAGTTACGAATCATGGTTTTTTTTTTGCTCCCAACTCTTGGATAATTTTACTTATAACCAAGCCGAGCTCGGCAGGCTCGGCATCTACAAAATATTTTGCAACATTTTCTTCACTCGTTAATTCAGATCTCGTTGAAATCGACAGGGCGAAACCTTCCCAAAATTACTGCTCGGTGACTAGCCGTATTTTCTTTTTACTGCAGGCAGGCTTTTACTTGAAACCCAATACCATTGAAAGTAACTCTGTATTTTCACGTTACTTAAAAAATAATTAATTATTTCGAGAGGGAATATTGAACAGTCGAGGCGAAAAAAGGTTCGATTAAACAAGCCTAGCACACGGTATGTATAGGGCGGTATAAGTATGCTTTCAGTAGAACAAGTACTTAATACACTAGTTATCTTGTGAATAGAAATTTGAACTCGATTTGTTGAAAGACATTCATGATATGTGTTTGGCCTTCACTTTTTATAAAGGCTTTATTTATTCGGAACCATTTGACGTTGAATGTTGAGGGAAACGAGGTCAAAGCTATACGTGTGCGGTAAACAAGCTTTTGATTATGAGGGATATTAGTGTCAGAGTTACTTTGTTGGTTTGTAATAAGATCTTGATTCTAGTTTTACAGTTTTATAGTAATTAATTCAACTTTATATAGTACAATATAGGTAAGTGTGGCTCGCCCACGCTTGTTTCTACTTCCTACATGCTGGTAAGATTTTGTTTAGAACTTTGAACAATACACCCATGTATTGTTCAGAGTGTTTTAAGAATACATCTATAGGTAAATAAATCCACAGTATAAAATTATAAATAGGTAAGTAATTCTCGATTCTTTGATAATAATAGAGCATTTGAAGAATTATTTCTGAAGTCGTTTTTCTTTTGGTTCGGCTCCAATAAGTATCGTGCATTTTAGCTTGTCAGCATATCAAGTTGTCCTTTTTTGTAACACTTCGGACATTTTTTATTAAATTTTCTACCAGAGCCAACATGCATACTTTTGAATATATTTCTTCCAATATTTTAGGTGCATTGGGAATATTTGTTGACGCTCTCATAAAACGCTCAATGCATACGAACATCAGCTATCTTTCCGCGTGTCACCGTTCGAGTGTTCGATTCCATTTATGACCCCTAACTTTTACTACAAAAATTTAATACACCGGGAAATTGAAAAATCTTTGGACGGTCTGGAAAAGTGCCAAATGTTTTTCATATGAGAGCATTAACTTATCTATAGTAAATTAATTAAAACAAACAAAGCGTGTTGCATTAAATTACATACCACTGATTTTATATTGTGGTCTTGGATCGGAATGTATCGATTTGATTACTGTGTTAACCAAAATTTACAAACGAGTATAATTATTCTCGAAATGCTCGTGTTAAGGACATGGCATTAATTAGTATCTATTATTCATTAGTATACCTATAGTTGTAAATATACCTATAGTAACTCATTACAACATTATATGTATGGAGTGATAACATTCATATAGAAACTAACACTATTTGTTTTTATTTGTATTGTACTATTTATTTTATTTCTAATTCAGTTAGATTAGTTTAGGAGATTTAGCAAAGACTTAAATTTTATCATCAACCTTTTCTACTTCTGCACGATTCAGTCTAATTCAAGTACATTTTTTGCGGACTACGTGACTTCAGTAAAAGCCTAGAGGATTAAAAAGTCAGATAAAAGTCTGTTAATTTTGTTCCAATTTACTCTTAGTGAAGTATTTCAAAGATATTTTTGAATAAAATATCATAATTTGAATTAACTACTATGAAAAAGAAATGTTATAGAAGCATTGAGCTTTTCTATAACACGTACCTACATCTGGGAATTCATTGTGAGCCCCGTTTGATCTTTGTACAAAAATTAGGTCTTTTCCTGTACTGATCACCCTGTACTTAAAAAGAAATTTGCGAATGAAACTTTACCAACTGAACCCTAAAGTGAGCTAGGCGTTCCTTGCCCAAAGCTATTCAACCATATCCTTCTCTATTCAAAATTGACAAAAATAGTAAGGTACGTGCGTTATACAGATCATTACCATTCCACAATAGCGGCTCTTACGTGGTAGCGTTTATTCAGCACCCACGCGGTCTTTCACATGTTGAAAAGGGCTTTTAGAAAAAATACACATTATACAAATATTACAAAGGGAACAATGAAATTCGATGTCAATAATTAATATTTGTTAGCTAATTTATTATGACCGCAAGATCAGGAAGGCCTTATCCATTACTGAGGCCTGATTTGTCACGGTGGCTGATTCATTAGGCGGGCATTAATCTTGTGCGTCGGAGGTGTGAGGCAGGCGCGGAGGCAAGGAGGCGCCAACCAACTACCCGCGGTGATAAGGCTTTACTTTGTCCAAGAAGCCGTGACGAGCTCGAGACGCTAGCCTCCGAAAGCCCGACACTGGAATTTAATTAACCCAAATTTGTCCTTTTGTCTCTATACAGTATCGAGCCCAACCCCTTTACAGTGTTTGTCAATACGTGTACATGGTTGTTTGTGCCTCTAACCATAGCTACGGGCGCCGCTCCTTGAATATGATGCTTTGAAACATAACCGTATCTGCTTAAAACGTATTCTGTTGCATGTACGTTTTACATCAGGCGAGCGATTTGCTCGTCTCGTCATTATATAATATTACATAAAAAACTAAAAAAAAAAGTATAAGACTTGTGGCTGGTTTCTGTATGAAACTACGACAGAATGAAAAGGTACTTATTTTTATCAACAGGTAAGTACTTAAGTTTTTAAAATAGGTACGTTTTTTTTAATATTCCGGATTTTTTTCTGGGATACAATAAATGTTAGTTTTCCTCACTTTCCTGCTTTCTACAGAATCTTTGAGCAAATAGCATACAGACGCAAAGTATTAAAACTACAAGTGCCTAAGAGCCGTTTAGTATTACAACTAGTGTAATGGTCAAATGTATTCAGATAGTATCTAACAGTACCTACAAAACCAATGGAACAGTGATTAGCGTGGCTGCGCCGGTGCAATTAGTGACCGCGTTTATAGCGCAACAGACCACAACGGCTTTATGTTTTAATGAAATGAACCGTGTATTTGCAACTATGGGCTAGCCAACAGGTGCAGTTAATTATGGGATAATCAAAATCAATTTTGGAAGTAGGTTGTTTAAAACAAATTTAGCCTATTACAGGCTAAATACCTAGGTTTAGGCGTAATACCTACAACCTGAAGTAAAAGTATTGTTTAGTAAAGAAGGTTAAAAATAGCTATACCTACGGGGATATACAGAGAGGGTATGCTAAGCTGACAAGTCTCATAGTACTCATCATTATGAACAACTTTTACTATGGGATCAACCCGGAATTCGCCAAAAACACCAGTTGTTCCATAGAAAAATGTCTACAGCTTTTTTTTTTCGCAAATTTGCTCCCATAGTAAAAATAGTTCATAATGATGAGTACTATGAGCCCTTTTCGGCTTAGCATAACCTTTTTGTATAACCCTGTAGAACTGCTAATTGTCGATTCTATTATTCTCGTAACAGTGACACCCGGAATATAAAAAATTAGGTAGCCGCCTACCCACCAGAGCTTACTTTTATAAGCCATAAAAGCCTAACTTTCCCTTATTTTCTTTTATACCACCTATAACAAGTTAGTGTTCGCCTTGCACGATTTCAGCTAAACTACCCCAACACTATTGATGTCGCAAAACCTACGAACAACTAGGTATAAGAAGTTTCAGAACCTGATTTATGAAAAAAGGTACGTAGAGCCCTACCACGCCGTTACTTTGTTTGAAGGGAACTAGACCGCAAACCTTTATACGCTGAGGTAGACCGAAAATACTATCCGAACTAGACGTGAGTTATATCTGTATTTTCACATTGTTATAATTCAAGATACACGTTCGTGTGCAACATCGATGCTAACACAAATATTGCGGAAACCGAGCGGAAATTGCACTATCTATTAGTGTGATGTAACGGTTCCACACAACCGACGTAAGGCCCGCGTCAGATACACTCCATCACTTATTATGCTATATTAATTAACCAGAAATACTATTTCTTGCACTATTTGACGCTTTAGCTTTTTAAAGTAAAATCCACTTAATAGACAATAACGTACTATTAATAAGATATAACTTAGAAATTAATTAGGAACGTGATAATGAACGGCACGGTAGACTTAATGAACCTCGGTTAGTGGATCATCTGGATGTATTAATAAATTTCTACGCCATCCTAACAATACGTAGAGACTTTATAAACCCTCGTAAGCAAATCCAGACAACAAATTCCTTGAATGGTTTTACTTTGTCTCGTTAAATAGTCTTTAGTAAGAGAAATAATATTGTAGCAATCACGCGTGCAAGGCCCCGCGTGTGCGTATAACCACGAAGGTAATGTTCTACCAGCACCCACATAACTTTGTGATGTATTCGAATGATCTCATTGCGGGGTAAGATACGCATCATAAACCTGAAGGTATATTTTCCGTGGAATTATGTACTAAAAACCGAAATGAAGTCGTTAATTTTCCATCTTTGTTTTGCGTTCTCTAACATTTTAAACTTTATAGGCAGGGAGGTTAGATGTATAAATTTTGAACGTAAAACGAATTCCCAAGGCAAGTACGTCGCTAAATTTAGTGCGAGTATAACTAATTTACTCGGACTGAACGACATTAATAGCCACTAAAATATTCACAAATAAATTTTCGTCCATTATGTAGGTTCCATAACTAGCCACACTGTGATTAAGTAATGAAAGTGATGGAAATCGGTTAAAGGTTGTAATATCGTATACATTAATTTCGAGGCACAATTTGGTGGTAGGGCATTGTTAACGAGCGGCTAAAGCGCGGTACGGCACGTTAATGAGAACGTAATAGGTGTTCACGGGTGGCTGTGATCTGCTGCCACTACCCGCCCTCTATTAGCGGGTAATGTCGGCTTGATCTGAGGATTACGCTGCATCAAAACTTTCATGTCAGATTATACGCGGCGACCCACTTTCAAGCCTGAACTTATGGTGCTCTCTTGCAGCTATCGAATAGCTATTTGCTGGTTCTATATTTATGAGTTAATATTTGTATTTTGTGTATTTTCTCTTCTACGAATCTTTTTAAACTGAGTAGGGGATAAGCTAAAGAAAAATTTTAATACGAAACTCGGTAACTCTTGACACTGAATAACTTTATCCAAAAAGATATTTTACTCAAGTTCTAAACGTTAATGAAGTCCACTTTGGCTGATCTAACGTCTTACTGATATAGTATCGTCATCTTTTGCCCATGCTCCTGTATTATATTTGTTTTTGGACCTAAAACCCATTTCGAAATTAAACTGTAAAGAAATAGTCTCAAAATCAGTTGCAAAATGTTCTGTAGATAAAATCGCTTTTAAATGACTACTCTGCATAATCTTTTGAAAACTCATATTTCAAAAATACGAAAGAGCCTCTCGTTATTCCCAAATCCGATTTTCTGCATTAAGCATCCATTACGTGAACGAGGAATATGCGGTTGTGTTGTTTTGTACTTTTCTTTTAGAGCACGTGTCTGGAGTCTGGCGAGCGGACGCCGGCGGCGGTGGCGGTGCGGCGGCGGCGCGGCGGCGGAGCGGCGGCGGCGCGGCCCTCGAACGAGGCGCCAGGTGCAAACGTTCCGATACACCTTTTTCTCTACGTAAAACGATCGCATTTACTGCTGCACCTAGAATAAGTATCTAACTTTTATTCTAACATTTTTAACACGATTATATTCAGTGTAAACGTTTTAGTAATCTGCCAACAAATTTTATTTATTCGATTCAGAAACGACGACACGTATTTCGGAAGCTACATTTTTTTGTTTACTATTCCCAGTCATAATATTTTCATTCCACAAACCAATTGTGTGACAGAATGGTTTTCTATCGAATCGCTACTCGTGTTAGCGCGTAAATTAAAATCGAACAGTACAGTATAAAATTTCGTGCACTAAAAACCGATGACAAAACTGTGCGTGGGTAGGTACGTGCGAAATAAAATGGATGATTGTTAAGCCCGTTATTCCAGCTTTATAAAATAGAGGCCGACGCGGCAAACGACCGACAATATAGTGTCGTATAGAGGCCTGCGCGACTATAACGCTGGCTGCCAGGAATTGATACTAAACGAACCAGTTCTCCAAATTGTTTTGAAACTAGAA
Organism: Alcis repandata; assembly: GCA_949125135.1. Lineage (NCBI taxonomy): Eukaryota > Metazoa > Arthropoda > Insecta > Lepidoptera > Geometridae > Alcis > Alcis repandata. The sequence continues at coordinate 8,029,463 of OX421230.1, read as the reverse complement.
TGACTTCAGCGAAAAGCTTTGTGTCCCCGAAATTGAAAACTGAACTCAGTATTGTATATGTATATCTCCATCGTCCTTAAATCGACACAAGAGTCAGTAAGTTTCAAACTTCTAATACAAACTAAATAACAGTGAGTCATAAAAAAGTCGAGTTTAGCTAATGTTTTTGATTATGTGAAACTATTGTAGTAAGTATAATGACAAATAATAAGACCAAAAGGTTTAGGTAAATATTTACTTTCAAGTTTTGTTTGATCCAAATTTTCTATATATTCACCATTAATAGGTATACCTATATAAGTCCAAGTTTTATGAAAATCAGGCGCTATACAACTTTTAAATACCAAAATTAAATTAGACGAATGATTTCAACAGAGAATTACGATGGCACGATTTATTTCTATAAATACGTGTGGTGAACTTCGCCGTTTTCGAGCTTTGTAGATTTCTACCTATTCCTAAACTAGGACTGACTATTCCCACCGACAACTAGGTATTTCAGCAGTGCAGTGCAATCGCTGCAAATTGCATCTCCTAGCAGTCACATTATCATTTGGTAGATGATTCTATCTAGAAACCTAGATTGTGTAGCTTACAGACTGTTGCATGGTAGTATAGCTTATTTTATTTCCATGTTTGACAAAATCGGAGCCTATAAATTTTTTTGAAACATTATGTGAGGTGATTTTGTTTTATTTTATTAACAGAAACATAAGCTTGAGGGTACTATGCCAAAAGCACGTGTCAATAGATACGTTCTAGTAATTCTGAACTGAAACTAAACTATGTGAAATTCTATTTTTTCCATGTTTATTGCCATAATAAAAAATATTCAATATTACGAATACTTGCAGTGGTTACATTTTACCCTTTCTTCCCGAATAAGATGAGGTAAACACCGAGTTTATCTATTCCATCATTATTCCATAGTAAGTTATTGACAGATGCGTATGTTATTGACACTAGTTAAATTGCTTCAGTTACGCAAATATTGTGAGAACTTCTTTTATTGAATTTCACATAGAATAGTGTTAAAGTAGGTCTTTGCTGATTAAAAAATAAATTTGAAATTATATCGACTCGATTGACGGATGTCATTTAACTTGCGTGCAATATAGAAATGTAATGTGCCGTACTATCACTAATGCCACTTAACTTTAGGTAAACTTTATAAATAAGGTCCTATTAACTTTCGCAGTTAAAATAAAAAAGCCTTCATTGTCATTATACATTATTCGTTACCAAACATGGTGATTGTGTTATACTTAAATATATATATATTTTTAACTCTAACCCCCTTTTTGAGCAAAGGCGTCGTCCCTTTTCAGCCACTTTTTCCAATCTTTAGCAAGTAGGCGCAACCTCTGCCTCTATTTATAATATTAGTACGAGTGAAATATCCTCGCAGCTCACCTATATTTTATTCAGGTCGGTATATGCGGCGCCTGACCCGCGCATTAACGGCAGCGCAGGCGTCCCTCGGGAGCCGGGACCCCGTGACGGGACACGTCACAATTGGATTCGTAACGAGCACGGTTTATTGATTGGATCCCACAACTGCAGGGAATACTCGTTATCGGCGGTAACTACTACACCGGTATTACCATCGAGCTCCATCGGCCCTGGGCTGGTTGGTAAGTACGAGGATGGTATGGGTAAGTAGGTATAGCGTAAGGAAAGTTGGCATAAATAAGTAGGTCCTTTGAGAGAACGTAAAATATTAGCCCACTTTTGGGTAGTTGATAAAAATAATTATTTTATAAACAATCTCGGTGGTTTTAAATTGATATAAGTATTTAAAAACATGTAATATGTAGGTACTGTATGAATGTATGTATGTATGATAGATCGTTATTCGAAGATTATTTGCCGTTATTCTAGTCTAGACCAATCGCGTCCTAATGAATTTTAATAAAAATCAAAGAATGAAATTAAATATTCGTCAAATTGTTTATTGCATTTCATAACCCATTTTCACAAAAGGCCCGTATATTTTTAAAAAATGAGTGCCAAGATATGAAACCGTATTTTACTGAACAACTTTTTTATAAAAGGCATTTGAATTTATGAAACCGAAAATTATGATTCTTTTAATATAACAACACAAAATTCACGTAACTAAATTAAACTTTTCTTCGAGAAAGTTACGCTGGAATAGTTCGCACTTTATATCCAAAACAAACTGAAAAGCAGCTGCTATTTTCCCAACTCAGTTCAAAGCGCAGTTGCCATGCCATTAAATCATTCGGACTTAGCTCCAACTATAAATTACACATTCACACATTCAGCACTAGCTGTTGGTCAATTTTGTCGATAAATACCACATACCGATTGACGCTTATTCAAAGTAAATAGCGGTAGTAAAACGCGTTTTGTATTGGCTTGGTAATTAATTATTTCTTTCACAATTTGTAGTTTATAAATCATCAAGTCAAAATCATTTGTTATCAGTAAATAGTAGGTAAGTTCGTATAGGCCGAGTGGCTAGCTCTGGTGTTAGAGTTTTTAGGCCTGTAGTTTAGTAAAAAATTTCAGAATAAAAACGTGTAGAAGAAATTATACTGCTCTTCAATAATGTTATAATAATTCAAACAAATATGTTTCACACCGTACCGTACACCACCGACCGGACTGATCACATTGAATAATCTGATCAGTCCTGTCCATCCAAAGAGTCTCTGCAGGAAATCGCTTTTTTTTCTTTTTTTTTTTTATTCAGTTATAGGCTTGCGTTTGACCGCCATCTCGCCTGATGGTAAGCAATGATGCGGTCTACGATGGAGCACGCTTGCCTAGAAGGAACCGATTCACTCGCGACTTGAAGACACCCAAATTATATCTATCGGGAAACACCCACTCGGGCAAAGTATTCCACACTCTGGCAGTGCGCACAATAAGCTTAAACACTTACTTAATTAAATAAGCTTTAGACTATTTAGCCGCCTATGTATGTACTGTCGACTGTAATTCTACTTGCCTAATTTATTATGTAATTTGTTTGATGTGTAAAAAGATACATTTTAGGTATTGTTCTCTTTCAATCAAGATTGCTTGTTGTTGTTGACAACAAGACAACAAGACAACAAAGCCAAAGGGCAAAGGATTAAGGTCTAGCCAGTGTTTTTTTGTGAAAAACGTGTTTTTTTTTCAGCATGCTGCATGTAAAGTATACATGTATATGTATACTATCATATACTCGTATGTAGCTACAAATACATGTCTGTTTCGTGGCACTTACAATATTTCGAACCATTATGTCCTTAGTGCTCACATGTTGCAACATGCTGCTACATACAAGCTATCCTTGATAGCCTGTCAAGAGCAGGAGTTTAGCAATCTCCCCAAGTACTGCGATCTGACCGAGTGTACGGCTAATAACAAGTTGTAGCGAAGTGCAATCCAAGTGTGCAGCTTACTGGGTGTGTGATATTGAGATATTGACAGGTTTATTTAGGTTGAATAATGTACCTAAACTGTTACAGCAAATGCGAAACCACTAACGTAAACTTTTCCGTGTAACAGACATTATTTTTGTCACCTGACCCTACCATCAAGCTGGACATGAGAGTGACAGGGTCGGAGCAATGTTGATTGCTCTAAATTTCAAGAATCAGCCCACTCGGGGTCTACAGGTATTATTTACCTATCAAATCGTCAAATTATTTATTCTGCCTTACACCTTTGACCTTACAGTTACAGTATCTACAGAAATTCGAAAATGAGACATAATTTGCAAGTATAAGGCAGGTAGGAGAAAGGGTCGCAAAAGTTACAAATGTTTTAGGAGCAGGGCCCGCGGTGGTACATTTTCTAGACCGCAGCTATGAAATACGAGCTGTGTTTTGCGGCAGTTTGTTTTTAATGTTATCATTAAGCATTAGGCTGAAAAGGTATTCTTGGAAGCTTTTGTCATAAGAATGTAAAAGGAGGATTAACAAAACATATTAAGTTATGTTACGCAACAGACTTCTCTTTAGTCAAAATTAATTGTCACTAGGTCGCAATAAAGTTAATTTTAGCAAGCACATTGAAGCATTATAACCACTCGTACCTACAGACTTTCAAGAAGATGATCACTTTTTTAGGTTGAACCCAAATAGAATATATGTCTCACACTAAAATTTTCGTACTGATATACAGATCATTTTAGGGTCACATATGAACAGTTACGTAATACGAATATTGTGCGTAGGCATGTAGGCATCTAAAACATGAAGACACGTTACGAGTACGTTCTACCTTGCTCATTCCGGTAGGCGCGGCTTGTTTACATCGTTTGCTTGCTGTTTGCTTCATTTATGAAAGTAAAATAACTATTCTCTGTTCCTTAAACAATGAAATGTTATTTACTTGGCAAATTGTATGGTTAGCTACGAGTTTGAGTTTCCATTTGCAAATTTTTTGCGAAGATGCAAAAATTCGGTCGTTTCAGTCGGTCGCTTCATTACCATCGCTATTGTTCACTCAAAGTTTGTTTTAATGAAAAAGTGAGGTTCCATGATTTATATCTGCAATATTTGTTATCCGAAATGACATGCCAGTTATTTTGTAACTCTCGCTACAATTAATTAAATAAGCACGCTCTCTGATTTTGTGAACATGCACTCCGCTTTACCCGCGCCGTGTTGGTACTGATTTGTCACGGGAGCTGATTCATTAGGCGAACATTAATCTTGGAACGCGGCTGCGGCCTTACATGATAAAGCTTTACTTTGTTTATGCCTCTCCCCTATTCACGTCTTCGTAGACTTCGTAGCATCGTAGCGCTTCGTAGGCCTCGTACCACTCTAAGTGTATTACCAAATCATATTGCCGTTGTTTCCGTAATGGATCTTATTATTTAAAAGGGTTGCCTCAACAATGGATAGCAGGATGATGTTTATAAGTATATTATGTTTACGGTAAAAGTGCCGCGCGGTTTTATCCGCTATCCTACTGGGACCGTTAATGTTTCCGGGATAAAAAGTAGCCTATATTCTAATTCAGCGTATAAACTATCTTTAAAAATTTATCATTTTATGAATTGAGCGAATGAACATTTAAAATGGTACTGACTCGGCGATGCACTTCAATCTTACTGTACACCCTCGTAAATTAAGTCGTAGGTGATCTACGCTTTTAAAAAAACGTGCACACAGCGTCATATCAGAGAGCCACTCATACACGCGCACCTAACATTGTGCATCACATAAGGAGGAAATAATGCAACGTGCTCAGTAAAAGTGTCTGAGTGTTTTCAAGGCGAAAGTGAATCGGATTCTTAAGACGAGCCTGCTTCATCGTAGACTGTACTCGTATCATTGCTTACCATCAGGCGAGATAGCAATCATACGCAAGCCTACCAATTTTAAAAAAGTTTGAACGGATACCACCAGTCTTCAAGTAAGTACCAAGCACAATGGGACGCGATGTTCATTCATTAGATCGTTATTCTCCCTAGCAGCACGTATACCTCTAATGTACTATCACGTGAACTATTCTCAGCCCGAGGATGACGTACACCTTGAAAATACTTTCTATAGGTCATGCAATGCTATCATTAGTGTAGTCTCAGAGTTCCATTTCTGAGCGATGAAGACGAAACAATATTGATATTGGATAATGGAAAAATGGCGTGCTAGAAACGAATTACTACCGAGGAAAATTGCTATTTCCTTAGTGTTTTCTTCTGGAGATGGGTACTTAATATCGTAGTTGTTACATTATGTACGCGGGAGCTTGAGATACGAGACGCGCGTTATGTATTCGATATAATAACCACCTGTACTGCAGAGGCTAAGCGTCTAAACCTCGGCGGTATTAGACGGATAGCTAACACGAGCACGGGTAAAGCAAACTTGCGAATTCCCGATACGTGTAGAAGGAAAGATGAAGATTTAATAAGGCTGCGCACTTTATGTAACCGCTTCGTTTCCAAACTTATCATGCTCGAGTGCACTATAACTTCTCCCTATAGAAAGACTCCATTACCGAACCATGAATTTTTGATATATATTCTACTATCATCCTATAAATTTGAAGCTAGAATATGCGTAGTCACCATTAAGTATGATTTAAAGGCCCGTATTTCAAGTGAGACGCATAATCGATGTAATAAAGCTACAAGCAAAGGATACTCCACCCTTAACTGAACTCGAATAAACCCTTAATACTTATTCAGTAAAATAAAGGAAAATGAAACCTCGTTGAATGAAAATGAAAGGCAGCTCACATGTTTTCGCTGCCGTTTAAAGGTATTTTTATTATATGCCTTGATAGAATTTGTTCCGGGGAAAAGTCATCACACTCAAAATAAAATTTAATATTCTCAGTGTCTTTTCCTTAGTATTAGATTCTGTGGTATTAGCTACAATTTGCAAGGCACGAGAATCCGCAGTTCAGCTGACGTAAGTAGATGCCTATAACATAATGTAATACCGTAATACGTCGTCCCCGCCTTCCGGGAATAATTATTAAAGACTCCAAATCACATTGTCATCTCAAGGAAGTTAGACGTAACTTCATTATCCACTTACGGCGCTCGCGATAACTTCGTCATTACAGGGTTGACAAATCTGCTATTCAAAAAGGTATTAAGCGGGACGTATAATTGCGTCAGAATATTCTTAATGAAACAAATCGGATGGCGCGTACCTGAGCCCGAATACTAAGCAGGAACATTGTGAGCCGCCGTCATTATTCACATTTCCCTTTGACGCAGTGCTGGCTCCGAGTTCACGACGCGTGCGAGGATTACGCGGCGACGCCTCCAGCTGTGTCCTGTCGGATAAACATAATTTACTAACGACATCTGCCAACACTAACTTAATAATGTTACAAATTACACCCAATAACATAATCACGGCACGGCTAGGCGGCTTAGTTGACGTAAACAAGCAATCTCGGTAACGGTTGCCTTCACTTGTTTGGTTGTGTGAAGACTGATTACTGCTGTAGGACCACGTGTAGGACATTTGGCTGTTTCTGAAAGAACGCGCTAGGTAAGTGGTACCCGTTCACGTTGGAGATTTATATCGTACAATGGACTAATCCGCTGACGATGGGATTGCGAAGGACACCTGCTGCTCGCCGAATGGATACTCTTTTATAAAGAACGCTGTTTTTGCAATGAAGGAACGTCTGTTCCATTTGCAGACTGCATTTTTTTTACATTTAGGATGTTTAATGCAAAGAGTTGGTACATCTACATAGAAAAAAATACAAAGCAAGACAAATTTATGCAGATGATAAACTCATAACAATTTATTTTTCTGCACAGAAATGCGTGCATGATAGAAGTCCACTGATAGGTATGTAAATATAATTTGTATTATTACATTATAATTATGCAGTATCTGTTATACGGGCTACTATATAAAAAACACAACGCCAATGATGACAAGTCATAACAATCTTCCACAGATTTGATGCTACAGATTCCCTATCTTTGCTATAAACGCTTTCGTGTTATTTTACACCTGTTGGACATCTAAATATACGTTTACAAACATAATGCTTACTAATCATACATGAATACCCACATTGCGGATTAGCACTACAGCGTGTCCATTGTCCGTGTCTACATAAGGACAGGACATAATCCCTCGTAACATTCGGCAAAGCTTGCGACAAACAAAGAGGGAGTAATTGTCTACGTGGTGGGTGTGGGCCCTCCACTCGGCACTTAACTCGCAATCGTTTTAAATTAAACCTCGTGCATTTTGTGACACTTGAGGGAAGAGGAATTTGCTAGGTTTTGATCAATTTGGTAAAATAAACTTTATAAAGTAGATAATTCTTGCATCTGCAGTTGGTTTTAACCCCCGCGCAAACACGGGTTGTTGTAAGTTTGACTTGTCTGAGTGTGTGTGTGTTTGTGTGTCTGTCTGTGGCATCGTAGCTCCCGAACGGATGAACCGATTTTGATATTTTTATTTAATGTTATTGCTATTCTACATGAACTTCTAATTTTACCAGTAATATAAACAATCTATGTAATTATCCCATAAACTATCTATACACATGTTAAATTCAATTAAACTCCGTTAAACATTTTTTGGATACTTTTAATGTTGTTAAAATTAGCAGCTCCTGAGATTTCCGTTTATTAATTAGCGGCTACAACCTCGGAGCATAGCTAGTTACTTACGAATATATTATGGGTAGTCGGAGGCTAGCAGTCGTGTCTATACTCTGAATAACTCAACAGCACGCTAAGTAACCCGCTAAACTAACCGTAGTGAGAAGAAACGCTACTAAAATTAATAAGTTTGAGTATTTCGACTCGTAGTTAGAGCTAACTTCGCAAGCGCTCTGAATATTAATACACGGGTCAAAACGAAATTAATTTATACGAATCGACCAACCTCTGTTTTACCTAACTGGGATTCCTATTTCAAAATTCTGCCCGCATTCGATTCCGGAATCACGATCAGTGGATATTTTTTATGCATAAGTGTGGACTTTACCACTTTGTGCTGGAATCGACAAAGTTTGTGACATAAACATTCCAATCTGCCTTTGTAAACAACAAGTTACTTTATAAACTTTCTGTTGCTCATAAAAGCAGATTTGAATATGCTAAGGGTGTAAAAGTAGGTAAATACATACTAGAGGCATTTACGATAAATGAAATTTCACCCCTAAACACGTAAATACGTAACCTTTCGATTCGCAGAAATTGATCCCACCCATTAAAACTAATAAACTTGTAATTTAAGGGCCTACTTTTATATGAAGTACGCAGAATTACGAAAATATTTCCGAGTTTAAACTCGGAAATATTTTCGTATTTTCGTTTCGATTCGGGGAATTAATTCCCCGAATCGAAACGCTATCAAAATTAACAAATAAGCAATTAAAATCACTTCAATCTATATGGAGGCATGCAGTCGACAGGTTGTCAAAGCGGCAAAGTAGGAGTAAGCTTCCGATCCGGCAATTTAGAAGCGATTGGGTAATACATTTAACCCTGTTCCGATCAACAGATATTTGCGGTGAAATGGTCTTAAACTACCAGCGGTATTGCCGTACCAATTGGCGGAGATTTGCCGATTTCAATTTGCTAACTGCACGATGGTTTGTCACGAACATTATTAAGGCTAGGATTGAGTGATGATGATGATGATGGTTGATGTTTTCCCAGCTGATATAAGCCACAGCCACTTCTGCCTCAGTAAATAATCATATTATTATAGATAAACTAATAAAGCTTATAAATGGTTTGCTCATATGACTTGTCCTATCTTTGCAGTAACAGTTCGTAAAGTTGTTAACTAATAGACACATAAACACTCAAAGAAGTAACTTAATGGTACACTAAAAAATATTAAAACCACAAAACCACGTCATGTTACATCACGCTGCTTTATTTATCAGAAGGTTATTTCCATAGCCTACAAGCAATTTCTCAAAAGCACATAATGTCACACCAACTCGTCACAGGTTATGTAATGATAATACGTATTAGCGGGCAATCAATCATGCCATCGACAGTAGATGATTGTACCATGAGCTCGTGTTATGGCGCGGTGTCACTTCGCGCCCCTCCCGTCATGCATCAACCTGCTTACAGACTGTAATTGCTTTTTGAACAATGTAATTTCTTATAGAGGAAGTGATGTTTGGATACATTATTGAGGCAGCTGTAAACGGTTGTCAGCTATCTCTTTGGCGCATTCATTTCATCATCATTACACTGAGAAAAAAATCACCTAAAGTACGGAGCATACTGACAATCACCAAAAAGTACGATGATTAGCACCAGTTTTCACGGTGACAACTATCATTATATACTCGTATGGTTGTCACCGTAAAAACTAGTACTAGCACCTATTATGATAGTTGTCACTGTAAAAACTGGTGCTAATTAATCATCGTACTTTTTGATGGTTGTCAGTATGCTCCGTACTTTAGGTGAATTCATCGGAATTTTGATTGCCATTTTATCTCAGTGTATCCGCAACATTCTCTCTCTCTCCCATTACTGGGTATAAGCCTCTCTCCAGTTATGCCATCTGCCTCGGTCACATGCTAATCGGGTCCAGCTCCTACCCAAGTTGTTATAATTGACACACTATAGAAAACAAGAATAATGCATGGGAATTACATTTTTGTAATCAATTTATAGGTTCTATATTATATTTTAAAAATGTCATTCACATTCATAGTTTTAATTTTCTATAGCGGTTTAAATATACCCTAGAATTGCAACTTGGCCAGGGGGCAGGTTTGACCCACTACTTTGACGTTACCGTCGCCGCGTCGTTCTACCTCGTCGCCGGACGACCGACGCTCCGCTAATTTTGCCTCAGCCACTACTCTCTTTCGCACATTGAAGATACAAAATCACAGGGGAGATATGAACAAAAACAAACATTTACAAATTTCCGATTCGATATCTATTGGAACAAGGGCATTAAAAGTTTTTTTGGCGGGAACGTGGAAGAGACATGTTGCTTCATTTTGTTATTTTACTAAACTTGTGTAATTTTGAGTGTTAATGTTTATTTTAAGTGGGGAAAATAACCATTAAGTGCTCGAGGACGTGCACGAGTGTGGGCAAATCATAAAATGCAGTGAATCGTGTCATTCCGTGTTGCTTCCAAAACTCCTTAGAAAAGCCTCTAGTAAAGTCTCCACTACTTTACTGGGGTACACCGAACATATTCTTAAAACGGACACTGGCAGAATTGCGGCTTACATAGCCGCAGAGTCCAAAACAAAAGAAGAAGAAGAAGGGCATTAAAAAAATAAAGAAAACAGTAATATCAATTTTATAGTTGTTAAAAAATATGTTATTCTTTTCAAATTTCTACTCAGTGATTTTATATCTTCAATGCGCAAGAGAGAGCTGACAACGGTTTATCTCTCCTTTAATAAGCATCGCTGACAGAGCACTGTCAATGTGTATCGAGCTTTAGTCAGCATTATGCTTACAATTGCTCGGACAATACATTCTTGACTTGTTACTTCTTATGGCCGAGGAGAAGAACATTACCTACTTACAGCCGAACGATCCCAAAACATTTAACTAGAAAACGAAAAGCTGAAACTGAAATAACTGAAATGGTTAAGCATAAAAATATAAAATAAGGGGCCGGTGCATTCAAATATCAAGTAGGTCAGAGCGCTAGTAATTGACAGTGGTTGTATCAGCGCTGCAAACTTTTTATGGGATCATAAACACGAGATGAAATTATATTCTAACGACCCAATAAACGAGAAAAACTCCTCTCAGCTACCCGTTATTACACGAACGGAAAGGTTCAGCGTCGTATTTGCTGCCGGCTATATTCGTATTTATTTTATTAGGTGACTAAATTAGGTATTTATTGTTCTCTCCTTCCAAAAACAAAGACATACATTATATCAAGGCACCGACAACATTTAATCAGCGAGCAGTGCGTTCTGATTAAGGCGCATGACTAATAAATTGGTTCGAAATAATTGGATTTATCCTGCGCATCATTACACCTTATTGCTCAATATCGTAGCGTAACTGAACGACACGATCGGGTCCCTCCCGGCCCCTGTTGAATCTCGCAATTAGCATTTAATTTAGTTTTTATCCCTCATTTCATTTCAATGCTGAATAACACCGAGCGACCCTCGTCAAGGAGGCTTTCAAAGGAAAATAAAAAAAAACCTTTGTATTTTCTTGTCTTTTGCCGCGTAGGATGCAGTTACTACTAACAATTACTCTCAGCAAATTAAAATTAGATCCTTAGTGTGCCTTATCTCAATCACACTCTGAAACGTGGCATAGGGACCATGTACATTGTACAGTACACATAATTGAATAAATTTGTATTCTATTAGCCTTGGTAATAAAATGCTTTTTTAATTAAAGATCTGACAACACCCGACTCGTTGTGTACATTCCGGCCATACTAAGTACACGGGACTAATGTCGAATAAAAACGTTTCACCCATGTTTCAAGCTAATCAAATTGATTATAAATTTATCAAAAATACAACTAGATCAAAGCTTGCTTCACGTAACTTTTTTTGGTGTGGCTCAAGGTTAAAAGATAAAAAAAACTGTCTTAAAATGACAAATTCAGGCAATCGTTATTTGTCATTTCCTCATTTTAGTGATACAAACATAAAGTAGGTACAGTACATGAGTTATTCGGGGCCTTGTCGGGCACACCGAATTAAATAATTTTGTGGCCGTATCGGAAAATTCAAAAGTACTATTGTTTAATCGAGTTTCCAAGTGTGCCCAAGAGATATTATTCCAAAAATAAACATTAGATTGGGAGCACTCGAAGTTAAAACGTTACGTCGCGGTTCACTCGCAGACAAACTTCTGCTGAGCCGGAGCCGCGCAACTCTTTAAATGAACAGCGTCTTGTTGGAGTTGCAAAACTCTACTCCGACTCTACATTTACTTACTAGTGGTTGGTAAACGCCACAAACTCAAACGGCCCAAAGTTTTCGCAAATCGACTCCCGTCGACATGTGGCCCGATCCGTAACGAAGACTACATTGTTAATTCAAGAACTCCAACCCAGATGGAGTGAATACTGTATACGGAAGGCTCGTTGTGAAATAATGATACACCCAAGAGGTATTTGCACGGAACACAGACAATATAAACATATAGGTATATTACTTTTAATATTATAAGTAGATACTGATAAAAACTAAACTGATTGGCAAACTTTGTAGGTACATTAATTTCTCAGTATCTATTCATAATAAATAAATAAATAAAGCTTTTGAGTAAACAAACCGTTTATAGAATTCCTATTAATATCAAATATTGACATTGTGTAAAATTAAACAGATAATATTACCGTATCGATATAAATAGAAGGAATGTATTTATAGAAAAGCGTTGTAAATTGAGCAAATATACAACCTCTTAAAATTCTTGGAAGACATTTCGATAAAATCATAACGTTTCTTATTTGAAAAGAGGACCCCATTTATAAGTGTAATAGCATAAATCAATTCTTAACCACGGAGAGTTATTCAGTATGAATACAAAATCGTAAAGGAAAGTCTTATTAAAATTCATCGTAGCCGTGCAATTCAGCTCGCGAACAAAAAAAATTGCGACTTTGAACGCTTCAGATTATAAATGTCTCATAAAATCAGTTCCTTTTGTGCTGTTTTAAATAAATTTGACTTCCGAAGTCATTGATGAATCGTGTAGTCAAAGTTTATTACAGCCGAGGATTTGCAAAAAGTACGGTGAACACTCGTTCCATCACAATCACACAGTTGTTGACATGCGTGTGTGAAGTGTATCTCTACACCACAATCGAACCAGTTGGTACTCCGGATGAAATCAAATCCACAATTAATTGGTTATGGGCCACCAATCAGATTAAAATATTTATCGTCACGAAAAGCAATTTACAGAGTTCGCCACAGCACAATACACGTCAGGAACAGCTTGAACCTGCAATATTTGGTTGAGGTAGAAACGTTGCACATTTCGCAGGTAAAATAATTCCACTGTTATTTTTGTTTCAAATAACTTTTTACGTCGATTGTTGTTGCTTAAATCAATCATGCGAACACAAAACTCGCGTTTCGTATTGAACATTTGCTGAAAACAATAGCTATTGTTATGCATCATACCTACTATTAAACCTTTCACAATCTTTAAATACGATTTTCCTCAAACTTATCTAACCCTGGATCTTATAAAAAGTCCCAAATCCTATCGCAAATAAACGAGAAAAGTATAGATTGAGAAGATTTATAGCCTTTTTATACCCTAGGTAATTCAACTTTGTTCAACTGTTGCAAATTGACATCTTTAAGAACAGCTGTAAAGTAGGCTCGGCTAACAGCCGCCGAAGTTTCAATTAAAGCGGATGGAAGTGGAGTGGCTATTTCGGCGTTGATCAGTGCAATTTGCGCTGTTTATAAATTGATTCATTTATAAGTAAGCGTATTCAGTGTATCTCAGTAGTGAACTGGAGATTTTCGAACGGCGCCCGAGAGGGAGCCGAGTGAATAGCGCGAGGCGACGCTGCTATTTATCTCGACTAGATAATTCCCACCGAACTGACGCGGGATGAGGGTAAACATCTTGACGTGATTAATAGTAATCCTCAGTAGTTTAATAGTGTCGGATTTAGTTGTTTGAATAACATTATCTGAATTGAGGGCATCAAATTGCTAATCCTGATAACGATCTCTTTATTTCGTACTAGCTGCGTCCCGCGTTTTCAACCAGGGATGATGATGATGAAATAAAGTAGCCTATGTGTTATATAGTGGGTTTAGTATGGCCTATCTCTATTCCAAATATTATTCTATTTCATCCTGCCGTTCCAGCGTGAAACAGTTACAATCATTCAAACAAACATTCACATCAAAATATCTGTTAGTGTGATCAATTGGCCTAGTAGAAATATAAAAACTATAAGAGATAACAAATATTCTGTAGCGTCCGTTTCTTATAGTAAACACATTTTCAGATTGAAATTTAAAGAAATTCTACTCTCATTTGAAAGCCAAAATGTTGCGGAAAGCTAACCGAGAATTATTATATTACTAACGCCCGCACCTGCGTCGAATAGTTTGACAGTCGGATGGATATTCGCAGTTTCATATTCTTTAGAAAAGTATATTTCCACCTGCCAACATCAACAGGAATGTAATGTTATTTTCTCTTTGTAGTATTTTCTATGATTCTTTTTCAAAAAGAGTTAGATGAAATTTGGATGTTATTAAATAGATAGAGGACAGATTGAACTTCTTGTATGCATTAGGTATAAAAATAACAACCTATTTAGAATTTTAATATTAAGTTTTATGAAAACACCTTCATTAACAGAGATATTCTCTATTCTCTACAATTATCTATATTATCTAACCATGAAATGACATGTAGCTGTGGATAGTACTTAAGTGTACGATAAATGCGGTCTGTATATGCTAGAAATTTAGATACTATTGGTTTATAATATACTATCAGTATGGAATTCTATTCTTACAATAAACATTAATTATACTAAGGCTTTTAGAGAACAGTAAGTATCTATACGAGGCGTTTCAAAGGAATTAATTAAGCTTATTAGCCACAGGAGGATGATTCTATAATATTCAATTAAAATAATTATAGATACCTCCTGTAGTATTGTGGGGTAAAATAAACCTTTTAATTATAAGTTTATAAGTAATCGGAATTTATTTAGAGATCTAAGGCATCCTTTAACATTTTAAACCTATTTAAAGTAGGGCATTTGTTTAATCTTTATAATGAGTACCTACCTACTAGTTTATATCTGGATATGATTATTTTAATTTGTGTCTACTTGATATAAAAGGAAAAGAGGAGTCTATTGACAATAATTGAAAATAGAAGAGGCAAGATGTTTGGCCACCTTGTACGACATGACTAACTAATTAAAACCATTATGATGGTTTTCATCGTGGAATACGGTATTAATTTTAATTGTTTTGGTTTTGGGAAAGATGGAAAGAAGGAGAGGACCAGGAAGACCAAGGAGAACGTTCTTGGATCAGATTAAGGAGAAGGCAGATGTTATGTCGTACAGGGAGATACAAACACTTGCAGAGGACCGCTAAGCCTGGCAGTTTCTCCATAGACAAGAGCAACGCTCTTAAAGTTTGAATGAATGAACCTGATACGAGTATAATTATGTGAGATAGTGTAGCCGCATTAAAATTATTTCTCGAAAATGGTTAAGCACACAGATATACCATACACATAAGTATGTAAGTAGGGGAGGTCAGCTCAGAGCGGACACCTTAATGGATAGAGTGTACATCCTATTTTCATAATATGCAAGTCACATCCTTAAATGAGTATTATTACAAACGCTATTTTAAAATTAGAAAAAATTGGAAAAAGTCCGCTTTGCCCGAGTGGTCGCCTAAAGCGGTCATCGGCCCCGGGCAAAGTGGCCAGCACTTTTTCGCCTATAAAAATAGGACTTGCAATGTCTATAATATCAAAAAAAATTACAAATTAACAGAACCATAGTTTTTAATTAATTATTTAACTCAACTCTGAAGTATAGTGAGATTTAGTCAAATCAATAAAAACTTATTTCGCATTATTTTAGTAGAACAGACAAAAATCGTTTATGTCCCACTTCGGTGACACGGTCGCTGCTACTGCGGTGAGCCTGCGCCCCGACGTGGGCGCACGAGTTGCCTATGCGCCGAAATCGACAAAGTCGCGGAATTATTCACAATGACCGTACTCGGTTAGGACATAGGAGGCAAAGCATGGCCGCTTTGCCTCCTATGTCCTCTTTGAGCTGACTTCCCCTACATAATATTACCATTTAAATGTGGACCACAGATGTAAATATTATTATTTGGATAACCCAGTTCCAATGTTAAACAAGAGATTTGTTCAATTGAATATCTATAATTTGAAATCAACAAGTCACTCTCCAACTATAAATCGGAACCCGTTATTACTGAAGAGGATCATGGCTGAAGGTGACCGCAATCGACTTGCGGTGGGTCCTACGGCGAGATCTTGGAGCGGCTCACCTGGTTAAGTCACTCTTATACCAGTGGGCGTACCGTGAGCTCTTAGCGGGAGCCTGAACTAAGTCTCGTTGGCTTTTGTCTCGATTTTTCTCGAGCGAAAGTCACGAGTAAATAAGTTGCTTCTGGTCTAACGTACTCCATCGTAGACCGCATCATTGCTTATCATAAGGTGACATGGCTGTCAAACACAAGCCTATCAAAGAAATTTAAAAAAACTAAAGCCAAAGCGATCCAGTTTAGGCTCGCGCTAAGAGTTCTCATACGATCCTAGACTACCAAAGTTTCAGATACTCGAGCAGCTCGGAATCGACCATCGCAGTGCGCTTGAATGACTTTCTATATGAATCGACAAAGTGACAGAAACGCGCGTGTGCCATTCGAGCAGAATGAAAGTTGAACTAAATTCTGTCATCACATCGAATAGTGAAAATGAAATACTGAACAAGAACATTATTTTTACAAAACAACAAGAACATTATTTTTACAAAACAAAAAACAAAAACCGACTTCAAAAGACCGACTATTGAGTTATTCATATAGTTGTCGCGCACGTACTTAATGCAAAGAAGGATGGCGACGCGTGACCCAGTTGAATAAAAAAAAACCAGGCCCCGTACATTAATGTTATTATGAATGTTTTAAATGATAATATTTCTCTAATTATTTCATAGGTCTCGTATATTTTTAGAAGTACGGACTCAAAAGTTCTATTTTTTAACAAATTAGTCAATTTAATTCAGGTTCGTGAAATGAAACTCAATACGCTGCATTTTGTCAGTCATCTGTCAGTCATGTCAACTAATGTCACGTCATTTTCGGTAGTCAACCGACATACCGACAATCGTGTTATTCTAATGCCTAGGCCGCACACATTGCGATAACCCGAAGATTCGCGTTATCCCGATGTGTGTAGCCACGTATTCGCGTATATTTCGGTGCTTCGTACGTCGAAGTCCTCCAGCTGCGAGGACTTCGCTCCGCTGCCGCTGTCGGTAAATTCTCGCAGATCAAAGCGTTTTATCGCGATGAATTTCGCTTGCGTTGAATATCGCCCGAATATTATCGCGATATGTGTGGCCCAGGCATAACTATCACAGGCTTCCTGATGAATATATGCATGATGATTTGGCCTGTAATATAGCATTTGCAGAAACATTAATCATGTAAGTAAAGCTATTAGTGAAACGCATTTTTTAGACTAATACTCGTATTTATACCTGACGCAATCATAATACAGCTGCGTTTACAGTAGGTATGTAGTTATTTAATTTACATTGTAGGTTAAGTACCTACACAATTTAACCTTTGTTAATTATTTTCTCCCAACTTCTGTACATTAAATACTATTTGTATACGTATTCTTGTAGCATAAGTTATCATTGCTAAAAGTATCTCTAATGAACGTAGCTTGCAAATGTTAAAAAGGCTGGGTAAATCAATGTATGGGACGTCGCCATTGTTCTTTAAGACTTATATGGTTTTCTCATGGATACCATTATCAGAACTGGACTAAATTGAAATGGGACCAAATGGGAAGCGTCAGCTTTCTAATAAAAAAAGAATCATCAAAATCGATTCAACCAGTCAAAAGTTATGAGGTAACAAACATAAAAAAAATAAAAATAAAAAACATACAGACGAATTGATAACCTCCTCCTTTTTTGAAGTCGGTTAAAAAACAAAAACCGACTTCAAAAGATCGACTATTAAGTTATTCATCTATTTGTCGCGCACGTACTTAATGCAAATTTAAGACTTATATGGTTTTCTCATGGATACCATTATCAGAACTGGACTAAATTGAAATGGGACCAAATGGGAAGCGTCAGCTTTCTAATAAAAAAAGAATTATCAAAATCGATTCACCCAGTCAAAAGTTATGAGGTAACAAACATAAAAATAAAAAATAAAAACATACAGACGAATTGATAACCTCCTCCTTTTTTGAAGTCGGTTAAAAAACTGAAATGCCGCGAATTCTCTTCACTATCTTAGCGCACGTTACTTATTACCAAATATATCTATTCCGAAGGTAATAAATAATATACCTAGACAAATAGACAAATATTAATTTAAGACAAAAATAATAATAACATACTAAAAAAAAATAAAAGAAGAAACAACACAATTTTTGCCTTAAACCAATCTCAACTCAGCATAATGCCGGTCGTAAACAACCGGCGCTGGTCTTCCGTTGAGACTGGCGGGTGACGTAACGCACGTTATACAAAACACGAGTACAAAAAAAAATAAAAAAGAAAACACAACAAACAAATAAATGATTAAATTAAAATTAAAAAGTGGTGATTTATAACAAATTAAAAACAACATAAATAAATAACAAAACAAAACACAAGTAACAAAAAATATTGGCCTGCTACATACAAATAAATAAATAAAATAAATTGAGGTACCTAAGTAATATTATAAATATTATTAAAATAAAATATTAAATTGCACTGGTGTCATTTCTTTCAAACTCTCCCCCCCCCCCCCCCCCTTTTGATTTGCAAAAAGGTATTTTTTTAATTTAAATCTAAAAGCATGTATATAGTAGTAGTAGTAGTTTTAATATTACAGAAGCTTCGATGAAAAGGAAAAAATAGCTGGAAAGATTCTACCGCATCGATTTCTACGCATTAACTGATTTTGCCTAGGTACTCAAACTATAGAAAACAAACTCAAAAAAAAAAGCAATAAAAGCATAAGCCATAACTTGAAAGTAGACCAAAACCATCAACAACCACGACCGTTATGTAGTATGGTAATCGCTATTAAGTTCATAATATTATGAAGGTAAATGCTAAATACACCCGTCCCATTTTCAATACACCCATTCCCAAAACTAATAAAGTCCCGAGGCGGAATAACAAAATGGCTAACAAACAGGTTGATCTAATTTCATCCCGCTTATAGGTTCACGCGAAAAAAGACTACCTAATATGGAGCTAAGTTCAGGGATAGCCAATATTCTCGGTAAGAAGGTTATTTTACATTTGATCATGCAAGATAAAAGAAATTTGCATGAAGTCTCATGAAAAATTACTACGTGTTCTGCGTTGCTTGCTTGCTCTACGTTCCGGCTGACTAGCTAGCTTGTTGCGTATTATCAGAATATCCCAAGGCCTCTGTCGTGACCCAACGACTTTATTTCAAGATTCTAGAAGAATTTTGTGTGTGTTCCTTGGCATCCCCGACACAGGATTTATCCTAGTGGGGAGCTATGAGTGTGAAACTTTATAAACTTTATAAACTTTATAAGCTTTATAATCTTTAACTTTATAATTAATCAGAGCTGGTGTCAATAGTATTAACCTGTCTTTCGTAACACGGTAGCGGTCACACGAACCTAAATACCAGCTTGTGATCTTACGTTTGCGGAGTTTAGTGAACTTCTGTGACTTGTAGTAACCTAGTTTAGTTACACCAAAAGCGCTACTTGCGTAGGTTGTATGAATTGGGTATAATAGAACATAAGACTAATTGTAACACGTTATCTATGCCTACCTAATATTTCCACAACTCAATTTCATCTAATTTATTTTTCCATTTCAGGCATAGGTACTCTTTATAGATACCTAGATAGATGAACTCTTTATTGTTCACACCAGAAATTACATACAAAAGGATAACAACACTTAAATCTAGAGCAACAACTGGCAGCATTATCGCTAAGAACCATCTCTTCCAGACTTTTCATAGTTCTAGCTGAGTATAAGTCTTCTATTTATTATTCTCATAGTCCTAACAAAAACAAAAACCAATGATAAGATAATTAGATCTATTATAATTTTTACAAAATGTTACCATAAAACAGATGATAGTAACTAAACAAAACGAGAAATAGACTCAACCACCTTTACTTACCATAAAGAAATTACAGTATTTAACCTTAAGAACTAAACTAAAACTAGCCTGCCCAAACTAACGATGTCTAAAGAACTTATATTATAATTAAAGAAAACGTTATAAAGCTAGAAATCCATACTGAGCATTTAGTTACTTGATGAGTTGAGCCGATATCTGTTTGTGTTCTTGTTAGTATATCCTTGTAGGTATACCTATTAGCAACAATTCGCTCCTAATTAGCAGAGCAGAGCGGGTCGCGGGTCGCGGGCGGCTCGACCCTGCGACACTGCGGTCGAAGAGTATACCTGCGACACCTGTGCTCGCCCACACGTGTGATTTACTCGTTTACGCGCAAACGCTGATTCATTTAAAAGCAAAATTATGTCGCCGGACGTGTTGATAATAAGGGCAACGTGGTCTTTGTGCGATTTTATACAGCAGCATTTTGATTGCAGATTAACTACGTTAGGCTGCCCTGCTATTGTGGGGATCTACGGTAATGATGTCGCTGTTACCACTGGGTTTCGACCTATGGTTTTTATAGTCAATTTTTATACTATCTGCGTGTTCAGCTGCCTATCTGAATTGCGGAAAGTGAAAGTTTAGAAAGAAGAAATGAAAGTTTAGACTCTACTGATACATAAAAAGATGAATACAAAAAGTCTACAATGTCAGAAAATACTATATTCGAAGAGCAGACGCACACTAGCGCAGCTGTACGACAGCCGGCTACTCTAACTGTATGACCATCAACTAACCCCACACCTTGAATAACCTGCGTCGGTCTCTAAGGATTTTTTCAGCAAACTTCAATCTTCAAGTTACAAAGTTGTTTGAATCTCTCGCTCTTTAAATGTATTTATCAATCGCGTAGCAGGTCAAATGTGACAGTTTATTGTATCTTTAACTTAGCATAGCTAAAAAAATCTGAACCGATGAAACGAATCGAATGACAAATGCATACTAGAAATTCTTCGATAGGATAGCCGTAATCTAGACTGTACCTATCTTTTGTTTCGTAACACTCTATCGTTGTGTCGGAGGCTTGTTGGTAAACTGGGCGAGTAATTCATCTTGGTCCAGCCACGGGCGGATACCTGCGTGGAATCAACCGTACGTGATTAACGGGCCGGCGTCATAAAACGCGCGACCGATGCCCGTGTAATGGCCTGCAGATTACCCCGCTTTGAACGGTGTCGGCGAAATTGTGCCGGAATCCCTCTTTGTTGATAACATAACATTAGGTAATAGCTTACGGGGATATAGGTAGGTACAGGCCATATAACAAGTTTGTTTCGGCTTAATGCCCAAGTAATATTTGCTGCAGGCTTAATGTCGACGTAGGTTCATAATTATACGAGTAACATATAAAATAAATATCAAACTATTCAAATAATCTTCTTTGTATTTGTTTAGTAAATGTAGTAATTGTAATAGGTTTGGAATATGCCTCCAGGTTACAGCTCAACTAAAGGCTGTGAGGCTGTGATTCTGTGAGTTCAAAATTCTGGGTAGCGCAGACCTGTTATGGGCAAACGTGACGTTTAACATCCAGGCGAGCGATTTACTGGTCTCGTCACTCAATACTTAAAAAAAAAAAAAAAAAAGCTGACTCCGAAAAAAGAAGCCGGCAAAATAATAATTGGGTTCTATAAAGAAGAGACAGCCCTTCTTAACCTTGGCTCAGTATATCTCCGTTCCCACTAACACAATTAATTACTCCATCCCCGAGTTACCGAGTTAATGCGTACAATTTTGATTCAAGTCACAGCCGTGGCTGTGTCAAAATTAAAAATTTATCAGCTACGAAATGCTGAAACAGCGAGAGTCGGCGTTGTGACAAGCACCCGTTAATTCTTACTCTCGACGAGCTTCTAAACTGTTAAAAGAGTGAGGTAATTAAGTATGATGGATATTCGGAGTTTATCGCGGCTGGCAGCGACGCGGCCCACTCACAACTTTCTTATCTTCTTCTGGGCGACTTCCAGTCTTTATGAAGGTGCCCTGCGGCTGAGTATTCCCTTTGCGTCGATATTGGCGTGTCACTCACGAAATATTCACTGTATCAGTTATTTTTGTATCGTGCGGGGACGGTAGTGGGCACACTTAGTTAATGGAATCCGGGACGCAGCTCATTTGGCATGCACTCCACATAGACGATTTGCGTTTTGGAGCGCAGTGTAGTGTTACGGCCACATACTGTAACTACATGTAAAACTTTGCAAGTTGGGTTTGCTGCACGCTTTGCATACGTTATGATAGTACCACTTTCAATTTATGTATTTTTTGTTCGTGAGAAAATGTTCCTTAAATCTTCTAGCCAGCTGCTAAAGTTGGCAAGTATTTTTCATGACATCCATAGAAAGGGTAAATGTTTTGAATATGATATAGCTACTGGATATAGGTGTTATTTATGTAGATTTCTAGTAGGTGGGTGCTATTGCTTGAGGGCAACCCTTGTCATGGGAGATTTGTAAACGAAAAAGCCTCTAATTTGGGTTTGTGTTTTGACAAGTCATCTAGAGGTGCCCTGACTTTTAACGGGATAACGTACCCTTTTGGATTTGGATAACGTAAGACGTTGTTTTCTGTAGCTGCTATTATTTCTCCGTAGATACGCAATACCTAATCGGTAGTAGTTTATATTCATACGGTCGGGAAACTTTTATTATTTTTGTAAGTATTTAAATATTCTTCAAAACTTTTTCAACGGAATACAGCTGAGTAAGTTTCTCTCTTCGATTTAATATTAAAATAACATAAGTATCTACTTAAATATACTTAACATATGTTCATTTTATGTAAGTTATATTTTGAAAAGATTTAAATAAAAATAACTTGTTTAATAAGAAAGTATTTTCAAAAGAATAACATACAGATTTTAATGAGTCAATGATGTCAATAATACATATTATGAGTCAATGATGTTAATAATCCAATAGAATACTCATGCGCACTATTTAATTAGCCCATGAGTATTGAGTGTATACTACATACAGGTGCTTTATGAAGAAAGTCAAAAGTAATTTAATATAATTCTATAGACACTAATTTCGGTAAAAACAAAATATTTATACTGTTTCATCTTGATCAAGAACCACAACAAAACGTAAAAAGCAAATTGTACAGCTTTTTTTAGTTAGCAAATCCGTCTTGACGAGGGTTTTCCGTTTTTTTCCGCGAAAAGTAGAAAGAAACGTATAACGGACAAATCCTGGTAGATCACATTCAAGATCTCGATCCTTTTTTTCAATTAATTTAGAAACAAACGAAAATGAGACGCTGTCGATACAATGGACAATGGTTCGGCGGACGTCGATACCGGATAAAGAGCTGGGGGTTTATTCTGGCGAGTCAGATATTATCTCGGTCTTTGTCGCTCTCATTTGAAATGTCTTGAGAATAACACTGATGGAGATAATCTCGAGTGCCTAAGAATAAGCCCTGTGTCCTGTGAAGTTTGCGTCTCAGATAGCAAATTTATATCGAGATAGCTACTTATTTAAGAGTTTGTGATGAGAAGAATTTTAATAATTTTTTCTCAAACCACTTCAGTTTAAAACTTGTTAATATATTAACACTATTAAGTTCGTTGAGTACAAGCAAATTCGGTCTACTAAACAACGATAAAAGCCCAAGTAAAAGTCATTATAATTATACATTTGTAGTTTGACGACCTCGCCCCGTGGTAGTCATTATTTCTACATGACCTTGTTGAAAGGTAAAGAATCGATAAGACTGTACCCACTTAAAGTTAACCGAAACGTCCGTACAATTTCCGCAAAAGGGTAAAGTCGAACCCGACCGAACCTCGCGTTATAAATCAGACTTTTAATTTGCATAAGTAGTTTTTCAATCACGGATGGTTATATTCAGGTCATTAGAATTGTTCGCCGTTTTCTTATTCGTGAAATTCTTTGTGACAAATTACCGGGACCAGTTGGGAAGAAACAGGACGATATTAAAGCATCGGGTCATTTCTGTTGGGAGAAGTTCCACAATCCATCACTCGTAATTGCTACCCGTGGATTATCCTATAGATTCCGCACTCAAGGGAATCAAAGAGCATCACGCATCGGTCTAAAGATACCTCTACACATTTACTTTCATTGGTTCATTGCATGAAGGTAACGGTGAGGTTGCCAATGAAAGGCTTTATTTTGCACACTTTCTGCGTATGTCTCGGGACAAAAAACTCGTAATTCAGTATCTACAGAAGGTAATCTCTGTTGCTACCCTTCTGAGCGTTCATCTCTTTGATTATTACTTGCTCATTATTATCTCTGTTGTCCGACTCTCCCTAATCGCGCTTCTCGGTAAATAATTGCGCGGGTAACTCGAGAATGAGCTAATTACAAGCGTCGCGAAGTTATATAATTGTAGGTTTGGTTGTAAGACGCTGTTGTATAAAAAGTTGGCCTGTTCCAAACGATGGCTAATTAGAAGTTGAAATTTAAGTTTGTTACTGCGTAAAATAAATAAATTGCCCATTTCGACGCAATTAAGTACCTAGGTATATCAGTGAGTATCTGATATTGAAATTAAGTTAGTAATTAAAATGTCTCCGACTTTATGAATAAGCTATTGTAACAAATAAGAAACTTCCGACGGAATACGCTGCGTATCTTTAGACAAAGAGAAGAGAGTATTGAGTTTTAGATTTAAACATCTAGACAACTTCTAATCAAAATCGTACCGACGCAATATAATGCATCATAAAATATGGTCCGTCCACAAACTTCGAGCTATGAGTCTAACTGAATTCACTAACGAGTCAGCACAAGCTATTGCTTAAGCTTTTGGCCACAGATAATCTTGTATAGAAACCACACTGCAAGATGTTTGGTCTGACAAAAACACACCAAAGTTAAAGGAAAGAAAGTGGCGAGATTCGGTGGCTGAGATAATGTATTCGCAAGGTTACGTCTCGCCGCGGACCAATGACGGTGAATTTTATAAGCATACTAGCTGCACCCTGCGGTTTCGCCCGCGGTCAAAAGGCTAACCACAAACCGAGATAAGAAGTAGCCTATGTATTAATCCAGACCATGATCAACCTTCATTCTAAGTTTCATGTAAATCCGTTCAGACGTTTCAGCGTTCATTAGTAACAAACAGAGGACAGACATACTTTCACCTTTATAATTTTAGTAAGAATTTAACCGATGCGTGATGCGCATCGGTCGATCTAGAGATGATAATCTGCGCTACTAACTCACTCGTGCTTCTGTTTGAGTTTACCGTACAACGTAAATATTTTCACTAACTCATGAGTAGGCAACAATTCAGGTAGAAATCTAACGATTTTCGATTGCTTTTACAGACTTTAATTTAATTTATTGAATCAAGCATTATTTCATCATCTTCAAAGAACAGTTTTTCAAATGAACCTAGGTCTTTCCGTTCTAAAAGTTAACACCCAAGAAATTCATTTGAAACCCCGTTTTATTAAGTTTATGTGTTTGGCCTCAATAAAATATTATTAAATGCAATCAACCTCACATACGACCTATTTTTTACTAGTAAAGAGCGAGAATTCTGCACTAGAATAGGTGGTCGATCGTCCGTCAAGCGCGAAGTAAAAACACACAAACTCTAGCCAGCGTGTCTAAATGGATTTGCTAACGAGCAGTATGGGGGCACGCTACCAACTCTCCCGCGCCTTTTACAACATTTTCTACCTGGCCCTTGCAACAAACGTTAGAGAAAGCGCAATAGTTACTGTGGCGTTTTGTCAATAATGATAACCTTCAAAATAAAGCCAGTTACCTACATACGGTCGAATTGTCGAAATTGTTTTGTTTTATGTTCTGTTTTCTTTCTTCGAAATTGCATTGATTTTGCAAACGGTAAAGCGCTCACAAGCTTACAATCAAATTGTCCTCTGTTTAAACGCGCTTCCAATACTCACTAAGTATGCACTTTCCTTAAGATCTCAATAAATAACTGGCCTAAACAATCGTTGAAAAATGTTCACTCGCCGAAAGAACATGAAATTCCGCGCGGAACCAGGATGTCGAATGGCGTCGAGCGCGAGGCGAAAACACACAAACTTTGAGCGGAGTTTAACCGGATTCACTAACGAGTGAGTACGGGTCACAGATCAAACAACCAGAAGACTGACCGAACTTATTCCCTTTTCACTGAATTAATAATGTCTAAACTACTCAATTGACTATGCACGGATAACATAAATGATTTTTGAGCAGCACAATCGTAAGCCTGATTTTAATACCTTAGCTTGATTTTATTACCTTATTTCTCCGCTCACACGGAAATAAGTCGACTGACGTGAGTTGTGTTTCGAATTTTTTTTTCCTTCATGCGCAATCTAACGGTTTTATTCTCTTTGGTACGGGTGCTCGCCTCTGGCTAGCGCCATTCACGCTATTCACCATTTATACTTCCAACCACTTGCGAATACAATAACTGACAAAACAATACGATTACAAAGATTTCAATTTAAAAGCTTCCGATTTTAGTTTTCTTTCTACGGTATCAATCGAAATTACTTTGTACCCATGAAATAGAAAGTTATCCGTTTGTTGATAATAATTCGATTTAAATGAAAATTTACATAATAGAAGTTGAAACTTAATTGTTCCGAGGTTCGATTTATTTCTAGTTATTTTATATGAGCATTAGATTTGTGTTGAAAAATTGAATTTACAAGTAAAGGCACATAACAAAATGCTTGATTAACCATCCAAGAACCAGAGTTACTATTTTAATCATAGAAATACTAACACAAGAACTAACCATACCGTATAATCTCCAGGCAAGTCTGTAGGTAAGTAGGTACTTCACAGTCTAAAACAACTAACAAAATTAATATTATGTAACATCCAGTAGCTGAGCTGGGTGAGGCTAGACTATTCCCTTGCAAGCATTTAATAAAGATTCATTATATGCAGCCATAGAGTATGTGTATTGTACGCGTAAAAAGCAGCGTTCCAGTTTCCACAAAGGCACATTCACACGTGCAGTTCCGCACAAAGCTTGAGTGCGGTTACTATACTAACCTTGCATATTTTGTTGAATCCCGTCGAACGTTATCGTGTGCACGCAGCCACAGTTTAGGACTTAACGAATTATCTGGCCAGCTGTCAGTGCCGTACGAAAGCCAATTGTGAATAATGGTCTGCTGAATTTATAATCATGTGCCAACGGAGAGAGGTCCGTCGGCCGCCGCCCCTCGCCGCGTGACCGTCCTACAATAGAATAGACCATTGTTAGAAAGTGGGGTTTGCAATACAGCCTCCTTTAATAGCCGTCTTGCGGGGCTTTTGGCGCCGCTACTGGGCTTTAATGCAACCCTGAGGCTAATTTACAAAAAAGAAAAAAATATTCTAAGATTTCGGCTGTTTTCGCTTGGTTTTCACCCATCGCGATAACGAGGTTTTCGGACCAAGGAATATCTTCGCTATCTCCTAACAATTTTACTACAAGCATCTGATTATTATATACCTACTTATATTTGTTCAGATATCTATTTTCTACGTAAGAATACCTACAAATGCCTCAGGGCTATATTTAGTTTTAAATCCCAGATATTGTTGAACGTAAATTGGTCTAGAGGTACCCCATTTTTACTGCTAAAAATTATCATTAAGTATTTTTGTACATACCAGAGCCTACCCATGCTCCGATACTCTTACAACTTAATCTCCAATTTCCCCGGCAGACCGATCTAATTGAACTTTGCAGTTTATAGAGGGCGCTGGGGGACATAATCCGCACTTTATCATCCCAATATCTGGCGCTTCCATCGGCGCGAGAGTTATGAACTGAATCCGAGAATATCGCCACATTCGACGGCGGCGAGCGTTTTTAAACTCACTCTGAGTAAACAAACCTCTTTCTTGAAAACTTATATTGGTGGTCGGAATACTGACATCATACCTATTTCATGAAAGCATGATGTATACGACTTTCTGTTTCAGCTATTATGTTTAGTTTGGCTGCAGTATTTCAATTTTAGATTTATTGGGATGTTTATTCGTCGTAAACGTAAACTGAATGGCAAACTAGCAAGCTCGGTTGAAATTTTATGCCTCAGAAAATGGCTGATCTAGATTCTAAAAAGAACATCTCAAACAGTGTAGTTAGTGAAAAAAATTGTATATGAACGGAAAGTTGCTTATTTTGTACTTACGGAGACAGAACAATTAGTTATAGTAATCATACGTATAATATTATGTTATATGTAAGTACGTGTTCATTCACATAAATAAATCAATTATCATCAACAATATTTTATTAAATATGAGCCTGGCATAAACTTTTTAAATTTTCTACCAAAGTTGAAAATGAAAAGTATTTCCCCAAAATCTAATGAAAATAGGCTTCAAAAAGTTGAACATAACAAAAGTATTTCTGATATTTTACTTCATTACAGCTAAATTGTATCCTAACTTACCCCTTAGGTACTCGTAAAATAGCAGAAATAACCCAGATAGAAAGTTCAAGTATCTACTGAAACTCGTTGCCTACAAATTCATAAAGCGTTAAACTGGAAATGGTTGCAAATCGTGCTAAGCATGCTAAAGGTTAAACAACTGGGCCTTACGGGTGCGGATTTTATATTGACTTTTCTAGTTATTACTTATAAAAACATTTACTACGTTTTTTTCGTCTTTTATAATTTTTAAGACAACTTTATAAGTTAATCCTTGTTGTAGATCGCCTACGTCGTAGAATGTCTACAGATTTTTTACTACAGTTCATTGTAGGATAATCCGCGTTTTAGATTGTCTACGTCGTAGATCGTCGACATTATTTTTAGTTAACTTCATTGTAGGATATTTGATGTTGTGGATCGTCAGATTTTTTTGACACACCTACGTTGCGGATTTGTTCGTGTTGTAGATCGTCTACGTCGTAGATTGACGTAGCAGCGTAGGCGTGTAGAACGTATGTCGACTTTACGTATCTAACTTTAGTAAAAACTTTCGTGACCTCAATAGTAGATAATTATGGAGTTATAATAAATAACAATTACAGAAATATAACTATAAATTTTTGGGTAGATAAGTAAATAGGTAATAACTAGTTTTGAATATTTTATTCTAAAAACTTTAGGAATGGATCAAGGCTCATTACAGGCATTTTCATTAGATAATACTCTGCAAACTAAGCTCTCGCGACTCCTATATCTCCAGTACCATTTTATGATTTCACTCATATTGAAACTTAAAAAAAATATTTGTTTAAACTACTGTGCATTGAAAATTTCATAAAGAATTTGTACTGACGTTATCCTCAAACGAATATAAAGTATGAACATACTCCAATCTGTTTCCCTAGACTCTGAGACCTTCGCTTCGCTCAGCTAATGATATACTAAAAATATACTAAATAACAAATGTATAAAAGTCCTCCAAAACGAAAGAAGCCCTGGGGGATCGCGCCGTGAGCCGTGATACACAATTTGCAAAATTACATTCCTTTACAAGTTTTTCCGCTACGTCAAACAAAATGTGTTACAGCACAACTTAACTTATCAAGATGGATGGATTTGCTCAGACTAAAGCAACGAGTACGTATTTATAATGAAGCGTACGTACTTATTAAAGCTGGGTACGGATTTATAATGAAGCGTACGTACTTATTAAAGCTGGGTACGTATTTATAATGAAGCGTACGTACTTATTAAAGCTGGGTACGTATTTATAATTTTCGTTTTATGAAGAAAATAAATCGCCCAATTATACAAGACAAATTCTAAGTTCCGAAATCTGAGAGTATTCTTTCACTTTTCTTTCTGTATGTTTAAGGACGACGAAATCTCTTTTACGATAATAAAGGAAGATAAATCAATTTGGGTTCCATTTACCGAATGACCTTCTGTGATGATAACCTTTTATTAAGTTTCTTTTGCTTTCTGTTTTGGGATTTCTCGTGAATAAATAGTTGCGTAAGAATTTTAACTTCGCAGAGAAGAAGTAGCAACATTGTTACCGTAACATTATCGAAGATGGAATAAATTTCTCGCTGCTTTATAATATTCGGATGAATAGGTACTAAATGGCGAAATATCCGACTTTAGGTTACCATCTACGTTCTGAACTAGATAAATATTGAAGTTATTCTGATTAGAGACTTCAGTATAGACACAGAATAAATCCTACTAAATCTATACTAATATTAAAGAAGTAAAGTTTGTGTGTTTGTATATTTGTTAAAATTGTAAGGGGTAATCTCGGGATCTACTGAACCGATTTTAAAAATTCTTTCACCAATAGAAAGCCACATTATTGCTGAGTGTCATAGGTTATATAAAAAACCGAAAAATAAAAATGCTTTCACGTGGTAGTCCGTTTTGCAAAGTGAATCGGAGAAAAAACGGTCCGGACGGCGCGCGATGGCTTCGGGTTTAATTAACATTATGCCCAACGAAGTGGGCACGGGTCAGCTAGTAATATTATAATTATGAAAGTATGGATGTTGAATATTTTTTACTCAATCACGCAACAACGGCTGAACGGATTTGGATAAAATTTGATATGGAGTGGAGGTAAGTTATAAGTTATACCTTGGATTGGCATAGACATTATAGTCTACTTGTTATCCAGAAAAAATATCGTTTTACAATGGAAATTAATGACTAAAATATCAGTTTCTGTAGAATTACGGCTGAAAGCACGAGATGCAGCTATAGTATAAATACAAAGACTCACTTAGCAAAGCGTATATCTTAGCTTCTTAAAGATGTACCCAGGCTAAAGTGGTTTCTCGAAGTAAAAGTTGACTTTTACGAAAGAATAGAGGCATACGTTTTATGTAGAGCTTGTTGCAGTGAGACAGACCGCAGGTAGTTAAGGTACGTAAACACTGAAAGGGCCAAGAAATGTTTCATTGAAAGGAGCAGGGTCTGTCGGGCAACACCTGACCTGATTGGGTCGGAAACACACGCAGCGAGCGCTGCGGACCGGATATTGCCGGCCCGGTGCGATTGACGGCTTCTTTACTTGACCACACGCCGATTATCCGGGCAAAATGTAGGCTATAAGCGCTAAGCGTAACCCCTAAAAATATATTGCTAAAATAACAGCTATCTTTTCAGCTTTGTGGATCTTTATGACCGAGCGAAGCAAGTCTACTGAAAGAGGTCGGCGTTTGCATTCAGGTAGGTTCCTACTTCTAAGTTTGCATATTAGTGATTTTCAACGATAACTTGCGTATCATTGATCCGATACTCATGAACCTATACTGGCAAGTAATTCATGGAAATATAATTTTCAGGACGGAATATGAGCAGAATCAGGCTAAAAGTTACTAATAAATAAGAGTAAAAAATAAATCACGAATCAAGGCAAAGTACTAGTCCAATATTTTTTATCTAATCCAGTATACCTAATGGTTATTCAGTTAGATAGTGAAAGTAAAAAGATACAAAGAGGTTAGTACCTACAGCAAAGTCAAAATCAATAAATCAAAGCAACACAAAGTACATTTTCTTTACAAATGTTATTTGTTAAACTCTAACCCAGCTTTCAGAAACAAGCTAACTTACTACACGATTCACCCGTCTTGCCCACTGTTTGTCCCAAAATTTAATTTTCCCGATGTCAATGCGAGGAGTGACCGTCTCGTACATTACACCTGAACGTCGGAGCCGTAGTTCACAAATCGGATTTGCGTACACGCGGGCTGCGTTTTAATGTCAAGGGTCTGCAATATTTTTCGATTCGCGTAAAGATGTCATAAAGTTTCCCTTCGAGGCAGATAAGAAAGTTATATGGACGGCGCGTCCCCGAGGCCACACCCAACTCTCACTATCCATCACAGGTAATTGCAGCACTTCCTTCAGTGTTCACAAGAAGCGTAAATGGGAAGGCCTGCACGTGACCACCCCTATCTGGCCATTTATTATAATAACCAACACGCTTTACGTTAAGGGTCTAGCAAGATTTTGTGCGTGAGTCGGTGTTGTAGGTACTCGTACCGCTCTACTGGTACATTAACTGTTTTTTATTGTATTAACGCAAACAAGGAACAATAAAAACACACCAGTGGGGCTAGCACAACGTTGACGTAAAAATACGTAGCGAGTTTTCGATAGAAAAGTGTACGATATTTACGACTGTCAAGTGTGCTCTTGACAGGTGTAAATGGCGTACACTTTTCTATCGAATACTCGCTACGTATTTTTACGTCAAAGTTGTGCTAGGCCCACAGACCTGTTATCGTTTTCTCAAGTATGTTTGTATCACGATGTTTTCTTCTACATCGAATTAGTTACGTAATTTTATTACGTAACGTTAATTTTTATGAACAGATAGATACCGCTTCCGCGATTTCTTTCTCAAATTTCCAGTTTTTTTATTTTCCGACGTAAAAGTAAACTGTCTGCCCTTGTTTACGACCTGTAAGGAGATTACTCAAATCCGTCTCGACGTGAAGTACAACGTGATCTTAGTGAAATTTAACAAGGCAATAATGTACTTATATCATCACTGATAAGGTATTAACATAAAAAATATAATTGAATATGATCTGTGATATAAAACGCTTCCCTGATAGTGGAAAATGGTCAAGATAGTATCAAGCTATTTATAGTTTTTTTTTTTTATACGTTTTAGTATATTATATTTTCGGAAATGTAGGTAGTTTTAGTATTAGAATGTATTTTATTTTAATGTATTTTTAAGTATTTATTATTTTTTTTTTTTATGTAGGTTTATATGAGTATTCTTCAATATTGCACACCCGTTTTTATATTTTTTATCTATCCTCTCCATCCTAAGGTTGCCTGGAAGAGATCGCTCTTAGCGATAAGGCCGCCAGTTGTCGCACTAGTTTTAGGTGCTATAATCCTTTTGTTTGCAATTTATGGTGTGAACAATAAAGAGTTTAGGTATCTATCTATCTATCAAGCTCTTTTTTTGTAACAGTAGTAACTAGTAGTTCTGCGAACAGTAGACCTCGCGTGCTTTTTTGCGACACAAAGTCTTTTGTCTTGACAACCTATTGATGATTTTACTCTTATTCGAAATTCTTGTTTAGAACTGGATCCCAAATATTTCTGCAAAATTTTCTCAAAATCGGCCGGTAAATGGCGCAGCAGAAAATTTCCCCCCTTTTTGAGAAAAATAACCCCAATGAAAAATCCCAACGACAAAAAAATCTATACCTCTAAAATCGTAGAACCTTTGTTATATACCAAGTTTCATCGAGATTCGTCGTAAAATACGCCCTGTACGCAAGTACCAACATACATACAAACAAACAAACATCCAGACAGATAACAGAAAATTTTGTTGCAGAGATGCTTCGCTCGCTCTGTCAACAAGTAGATACAAACATAAACTAGGAATCAATAAAGTAACCCAATGTGTAGAGTTAGAATAATTCAAGCTTTATATTTTTACTTGCACAATACAGATTTTACTTTCCTGAAAAGCAACATTTTTATTTAATTTTTCTTATGTCAATAAAATGACCATAGAATGAAAATAAATATGTAATTTGCACCTAACAATTAAAGCCACTAAGTACTTTTTTGTGACTTTAGTAAACCGATTAACTATATCTTGTTTCAAAAAGTTACATAATTTTACTCATCTTTCTTGTGTAGTTAGATGTGTCTTCAACAGATTTTGTATGTCAGTAGGAGTTAACTCTAGAATTGGTCTGATTAAAAAAAAAACATTAACGGAAAGCTACACTACCATGGAGTGCTATAGGCTCCTATTGCCTATTTATTTTCATTTACTCTAAAACCTGCAGGGAAAACCGTATCGG
Source organism: Alcis repandata (assembly GCA_949125135.1). Classification (NCBI taxonomy): domain Eukaryota; kingdom Metazoa; phylum Arthropoda; class Insecta; order Lepidoptera; family Geometridae; genus Alcis; species Alcis repandata. The sequence goes on along the minus strand of OX421230.1, from coordinate 7,995,392 downwards.
TTACAATGTCTCAAGCATCAGGTAGTTTAACTCAAGTTTACAAATAAAAGCACTAAGAAGTAATCTATTTTAAATCGATTTAATATTTATGATAACAAAACTATGACTAAAACATTTACATTTACTTTACAACTTAAATTATGAGAAAGATACTAAATGCTCAATCTTTTAACAATATTTTATCAGAGGAACCTTCTGCCAGGAGTTCTTTTGCAGCAGCTTCCTTGGCGGCTTGTATCTGGGGTTTCACATATTTGAAGTAATTGTAGAAATGATCTCCGAGTAGTACAGAGCCATATAGCGTTAGCCCGATACATACTAACACCGTGCCTCTGTGCAACTTGTCGTACAATACATTGCGTGCGTACTTTTTCATGTTTCTGTAAAATAATAGAACAAAAACTATTAGGCTCTACAAAAGTGGGGAAATAAAGTCCAATTTCGAAGCGAAACCACAACGAAATTAGGCATACTACTTAGAATAGCATTAACCAATGTAGAATACTTTATTTGTGTACTTAAATATTCCATTACCTTTAAATTGATCCCGAAAAACAGTCGCAAACAATATTTTTAGGGTTAGGTAAAATAATAATGTAATTTTGAAGGAATGTCCTAAGTTTGACAGCTTTCAGCTGATTGATCAAAACATTAGACATTGACAGTAAAGTGCAAGGGACAATCTGTTTTTTTTATTAAAAATAGTTACAGTCGCAGAAAAAACTGGTTGGGAGGTTTTATTTTTTCACGCTAATTTTTCTATCTAGCAACACAGGCTTTTCATTTGACAGTTTCGTTCTCAATCGGTCGGGTTCGTTTTTTAGTCTGTGATGGCACTCCATTAATGTTTTTGATTTGATTTTCGTTCATTCATTTATCCCCTGAATTTGATTTGAAAGTATTGTTGGTTGTGGTTCTCAATAATTTGAAAACTAATTATGAAATATAGCTACGCTCTTGGAACTTTCAGCAAGCTGAAAAACGTCTACTTAACTTCTAGAACTCTATGTTCCAAAGTTCCCATAAAACCTGTCCATTCTCTGGAGAAAAAACAAGAAATAGAGGAAGTTAGAGTTGACAAAAATACTATAGCATTACTTGAAAGGCTATCTTTGGTAAAAACTGACCCTGAAGAGGGCATAAAAATACTGGAAGACTCGATTGCATTTGCAAACCAGATTATTCACATTAACACTGATAATGTACAACCTCTCTATTCAGTTCTTGAAGACAGGTTAGTTTTACTATGACGGTAACCATCACACCCACGTCTTGCTCGTAGTTTCGCTTTATTGTTGTATACGTAGGGTACTTGAGGAGTTTGAGATATTTTTATTTACTTGCACCAATTAGGGCAAATTTCCTGTTTATTTTTTATCTTGTAACTGTTTCTAACATTTGTATGTCAATATTTTCAGACAATTAAACCTTCGTCCAGACAAAGTTACACAAGGAAATTGCCAAAAAGACATTCTGAAGAATGCGTCAGTAAAGGAAGATGACTATTTTGTAGCTCCCATCGGAAATATCCCATTGCACGAAGTGGAAGTTGACGAAAGCTCAACCGACAGAAAAGCTAAAGAAAATGAGATCTAAAATACAAAAAATATTGAGCAAACCACAATTCTTCAAAATAATCAATTCAACAAACAAAAGCACAACATACACTCTTGAAAAGCCATCACAGATACTGATAAGAAACATATATGTTAATTGGATTCGGTACTTACATATAAAAACACATAAATCCATGCCTATTTACATACATAAAACAACAGACAGCCTTGAAAATAAAATTAAAAGCAAACTACCTTTTGGAATTATACACCACAAGAAATTAGACTTCAACAACAAAACATATGAAATTCTCGATGATCTAAGTAGAACTACAGATTTGCTGGAGTTGAAATTGATAATACCTCGACAAGATTACATGCAGTACTTTATTCAATGGCAGAGGTATAGAAAATACTGGTGGAGTTCTGTAAGTATTAAGGACTACATAAGAGTAATACTATAATCTAGTTTAAGCCACAGCAAAGAAAAGAGCTAATTCACAATCTACTAAACCATGCTACCATAACCTTCCATCATAATAAAAAGTCCATATGAAATTGAGTCTAGTTATGTATGCATTAACATTTTTTAAGCTACTGATTCAGTCCTGCGCTTTTAGCCATTTTACCACGGACATACAAACATCCCACTTGATTGCAAACTTCCACATCTCCAATATTAGTATTATCAATTTTGTTACATTGTTTCTTATTTAATTTTCAGATAACTACGACACCTAGTTTATTTGCCATTGGGGACATCAATCAAGGTGACAATGAAGCTGAAGCGGACATTATAGCTAAACTACCTTGTGGACTTCAGACCGTTGAACAAATCAAAATCAAAAACTACAATAATGTGAGTACCTAAACAGCGGCGGCCTTAGAGGGTGGCGAACAGGGGCAATCGCCCGGGGCCTCGCTCTTACAGGGGCCTCGGGCAACAACCCAAGCAAATATGAATATTCAAAATATGGATTTTTTATCTACCTCTATATCTTTTTTTAGTCTTAGGAAAGACCGCAAACATCAATTTTAAAATTTTATAATACCTGTATTCATATTTATTAATTTTGTAAATCTTTCATTATAAAATATTTTAAACTCAAATTTTATTTATAACGAAAATATTGTATGTATAACTAGCAGCATTTGTTCATGCATTTCCGTATCAAGAAACCGGTTTGCTAAATTATTTGGTGATAAGACCATGAAGTTGCTTGCCTGATGTTCTACACATTGTCTTGTCACCAGTTTCAGTTACTTTTCTCTATGAATTTTAACTCTTATATTTATTTTTACCGTTTCAGGACTTGAAAGATAGCGCCTGTCTCACTTGCTCCATGTCGCTAGAGAGAGCTTTCTTCATTTTACTCCTGGATGCATTGAGCAATGATCCAAAAGCAGAATACTTGAGGTTACACAGGAAAATAGCACCGTATAAGGTGTCATTTGCTTTGAGTTATGAAGGTAACCGTAGCTTTCACTTTTTGTATTAATACAGCTGGACAAATATTAATTTATAAGTATGTACCTATTATTGGCATAAGAGTTTATGTTACTACTCGTCTTTTTACATAATTAAATGCGTCATAACTACTTCACACACTTTTACTTTTAATTATTGACATTTTAATCTTTTATAACTTTGTTCCTGTCTTTAATTTACTGATTTAACCTAATTTTACTTTTAGTAATAATATATATGTAACTTATATTTTATATTGCATGCTGTCTTCTTAATTTTTTTATGAATGTTTTAGTGTACATAGTGTAGGCGGGCTTAAATAAATCTGATATTATTATTTGGTTTCAGATTCAATAAACGAACAGCCTCTCAAAGACCTAGCCGCACTCCTATTCCATCGTCTAAATCTGGAAGAAGTGTCTGCCTGCCTTCCAGATTTTTCTATACCATTGGATGAACAAGTACGAGAAAATCTACAATTGGGAATTCCATACACAGCAATTCTTGATGAAACTACTCTTCAAAATGGCATACTTCATCTGATGAGCAGTAGCACTACGTTGAAGGTAAATAAATTTGTTTTTTTTATGTAATTGAGTGACGAGACGAGCAAATCGCTCGCCTGATGTTAAACGTCACGTTTGCCCATAACAGGTCTGCGCCACCCAGAATTTTGAACTCGCAAAATTCAAGACCGTGCGTGGCACAGCACTGCGCTCGTCACCCTAAGATATAGGTTGTTGAATCTCCCATTAATTAATATTGTCACCACCACAGACAGAGGTGCTTATTATAATTCCTTCTAAGGGGTTTTACTGTTCATTCCCATACTATTTCCCTAATAATGCAATGATTTATTTCAGGAACAAATCCATGTAGCCGACTTCCACACATATCCTGGACTTATCTGTAATATTAAGTAGATGTGCCCTTTAATGTATAAACAGTATGAATATGTAAGTAATTAGGTATAATATATAAAGAAGCGTTGATGCATAGCTACTAATTGTAATGAAATAATTACCTTTATGGATAATTAAAAATATTGATTATAGGTATATTTTTTTTTTCAATACTAATTTTCTCCAAATCTTTTAAATTTCTAATTTACGTCAAAAAGGGTAAGTTACTAAAATCTTAATCATTCATATGTTATATTTAATTAAAGGTTTTAGTTGCATTATAACTGTAATGTTGTATAGATAGACGGTAAATTAATGCGCGCCGCAGCGCCCAACGACTAGCAGCGACGAGCATTTTCAGTGTCAAAAAGTACACATTTCTAATTAAACGAGACACTTAAAAAACAAACCGGTATTGATAAGCTTATTTATTCGACGGTCTTATTGCTGAAAGAGATCTCTTCCAGACTATGACTGAGAGCGACCGTTACGATCTTGGCGTCTGTCGACCCGTATATTTGTAGGTATATAGCCTAAATCACTATAATGATATTAACTATCTTGCGATCAAATAATCTGACCTAGTTTTAATACAGCGCACAATCTGTGCCATGATGTCATACTCGTATGCTAGGAGCTGTTACGAGCCGAGCTTAACCAATTTATTTATAGCAGGTTGGTGGTTGGTTGGTTTATAGTGGTTTTTTTTTTGTAGTAGTAGTTACGCCCCGCGGTTTCACCAGCATTTACCAGGATATACAATAGCCTACAATTTAGTCCAGGGTATAAACTACTTTCATACCAAATTTCATTCAAATCCGTTTAGCTGTTTTTGCGTCAAACATCAAAAATTTGACATTTAAAATAATAGTAAGATAGAATTGATTACTACTGGATTGGATTTAGTTTTAGAAATGACCGTACTACCAATATGGTCCAATAATTAATTATGGATTAAAGAACAGTTCATAAGTTATAGTAGCACTCTTAAGTAACTTCTTACCTTCAATTTTTGCCTGTGTACCATTTCAAATCAAGATAATGTAATTGGAAATGCTGTGAAATGAAATATTCCTTTCACACTTTCACAATTAAATTTTATTTATTCAGAACTCTTACAAGAAATTACATTACATTCTTAAAACTAAACTGTAAAAAATGTGTTGATCTAATCATATTTATTTTCTTCGTATCAAATATTCAAATCCAATAATATCAGATCAGAACATTGACAGGTAGTTCTTTTGGTTCAGAGACTGAATTCTGCATAATGTGCCTAAATAGTTATATTTTAGTCTTAAATGAGAAACTTAAATAATTAAGTGTTTGAATAAAAGACAATATTAACATAAGTCATAGATCCCTAGGTAATAAGAGGAATGGAAAATGGGCTACTCAAATAGAATTTTCAAACAACAAAGTGCCGTTCGCAAACATTACACAGAAGTTTTAGTGGTAAAAACAAACATTACCATATTATATGTCAATGTATGGAAGGAATCTGGCATCCCATACACTGATATAAAGACTGGATAATGGATAATGGATATCTAACTGCACAGAGCCCATTGTTATATTTAAGTAATACTACTTTTGGTGTATTTCACTATTAGTATTGACCTGAATCATTTACACATACAGGAATTTAGGTACCCGATAAAGCACATGAAACAGGGAACAATGATTGAAATGTTCATCATACTATGTACTACAAATAAAATTTTAAAATTGATATTTGAACCTTTAATTAGTTCATTAGTTGATTAGAGAAGTCACACTTAATGAATTTATAAATTGCACAGTAACTAACAATTAATTAGTACAGTCACTTTCAAAATAAACTGAAATGGAAACACTCATAGTAATCAGTTACTAATTTAGAATTACTATTGTCGTTAATTTGTAAGTCTACTAAGTTTTAGTAGTATAAACCTATAGCTGTGATTGGTTCACTGAAAACTTTGTGTAGTTAATCAGAACCTGTTACCATGTACCAAACATTTATTGCTCATGACTGCATACAAATTATACATTCAACACACAACACGTTGGTAGTTTAGAAACTTTGAAGTACAGTAAGTTTGTACAACTAGATCTTAGGTAATTATTGGCTCATAACAACCATCCGCATACATTCATCCAGAAACTTCTATAATATTGCGTTTATGTTGATTATTCCACACCTTATGCTGGCAACTGCAACTTCTTTCCTTTCAAAACTGAAAAAGAAACAAATTTTAATAAAAGTAATACAAAGCACAATATTTGAGGCCGCAACACAATACCTACTGTCTCGCTTGACAATCAACATTAGTGAAGGTGAAATTCAGAAATGTTTGCAACATTTTTTTTATAACAATATTTTACATTGACTTGTTTACAAATATGTATGTAGATACATTTACAAGCACGGATCACACATACATTGTTTGCATTTTTGTATTTTTAATTAATGGAAATGCAGGTGAGTTTTTATGCTTGTATGTAACTCAAATCATACAAAAACAGCTCAACACATTTGGATGTAATTTTATAAGAACATGGTCAGTTTTTATCCCGAAAAAAACAATGGCTTCTGTGTTCTGTAGGATAGAGACTAAATAGCGGCTTTACTTGGGGAATCACAGTTCCAAAAATAATTTAACACTATGGCTGCGGGAAACACATACCTTGTGTTTTCCTTTGCGCGACGCGAGTGCGGCTGCACACGCCAGGCGCGTAAAAAAACAAGGTGTTTGACTATTAGCCGCGCCTGGGGCTAACGCATGTTATTACTCGCTGCAGCCAAAGTGTTAATTTTTCTTTACATTCGAGACCCAGTTAGACGTGGTATTAACCCATAGCTCTTCAGGCATTCGGCAGACTTTTTTGGGAAGAATTGGCCCTCACTAGCAAGAAACAGATGTGTGGAAAGAGGGAAGGGAGGCCTTTGCCAAACAATGGGACAAGCCGGGTTGAATCATACTTTTTTTCTTAATAGTCTTACCTTTAGTGATGTACAAGTAGAAGAAATCACAGTACAGCACAGTTTGTATGACACCGGCAACAATAGCAATCACTTCATAGTGATCCTCAACAATGTAGCGGTAAATCTGAAAATAACATTTACAGAAATTAAACACTGTTTAGACTCGAAACTTAGTTACATTTTAAAACTTCCAGTACTATTTATACTACAGCTATAAAACAATTGAAAGACAATGTATACTGGGAGAAGTAGTAGTATTAATTTACTGTAGCATAAAAAAAAACACTAACCACTGATAACAAACTTTAGGTTAACTTAATTACAATCTACAAAATAAGTACCTACCTGTGTAATAAGATCAATATCTCTCAGAAATTGAAGACTGATAAATGTTAATTAGATTACTAGGGTGGATATTATTCACTTTTAACACTTTGGCTGCGGGAAACACATACCCTGTGTTTTCCTGTGCGCGACGCGAGTGCGGCTGCACACGCCAGGTGTGTAAAAATACAAGGCGTTTGACTATTAGCCGCACCTGGGGCTAGCACATGTGATTACACGCCGCAGCCAAAGTGTTAAAAAGTACTTACCCAATTCAAGAGGTACAGTCCTCTGTAAGATCCAAGGGCAAATAGGTAATGGGATGTAATGCTCTCAGCTTCGCCAGTTTTTGATACGAGGAACAACTGTGGCAGGATGGCAACAGACTCCAAATATATAGAAAAGGTCCATAGCACCTAAAACAAGAACAATTAGGTCAAATTATAATACTTGCAGAGCTTGATTGATGAGATGGAAAGGTCAGTGACCTGCAACGATAAGTCGGATAAAAGTAAAGATTGCATTTTAATTTAGTTTGAAATTATATTAGCACTGAGGATTTCATAACAGACTGGTAAGATTAGACACAACAAATGCCTATTCTTTTAAAATTTGTTTAAGTTGTTTTAATTAGCCCACCTCCATAACAGTGAATTCATGATTGATGAGCAGCGCCAGCACCAGGCAGGGTACCAGTAGAAACTCAATCCGGAAGGTGTCGTGGTTGTGGTCGTAGGTCGCTTTGAACTTCACATACATCAAATAAACAGTGGCAAACGAAGCCCCTATAAACACCATCTTCATAACAGTGTTGTAGAGCGAGATATGGGTCGTCAGAAGGTCCAAATAACGCGCCGTGTATACTACTGAGAACAATATCTGAGACTTGCCCGAGATTCCTGAAATTACACGAAACGATCACATACAACGTCAAGTATTGTTCACGAACATGCCGGCATACCGATGCCTAGCCCACATACCTGCACATGATCTCGTCTTCCATATCTTCAGTAAAAGTATAATAATGGCTAAAAGATGGGACAAATCACCGAGTAAACGGAATATATTCATTTTTCAATATAAATTACAAAATTGCTATCTCAATACGCCGCGTACACTATCATTCAACCAAAAATGACGTGGCTCATTGACATTAGACATAATTGAATTCAGGGCTGCCGGCTCTTTGAAAGATTTCTGCCTAAAATAAGTCTAAATACTCCCCAAAACGTTTTTTCAGCCCCTTTAGAATTGCACTGTATTTTTTGTAAAATAATCCTATCGTATTTGAAGTCAGTCGGATGATAAAATTGTTGATAAATAAAAAAACATCTATCGTGAGTAAAAATAATCAAAATGAAATAATTTTCTCTGTCCAAGGACTAGATAAATATAGAGCATAAGAATAGAAAATAGAAATTCGTATTGTCTCTTGTAAACGTGACAAACCATAAAATCCATTCCTAACAACTTTTCCATGAATCTAAGGGAAAAACCCTTAAACTGACAACCTTGCTGAGTTGCCCTCTAAGACATAATTTTAGCGTTTTTGTCGTCCCACAGACAAGGAAATATTTTGACAGCGCGATTGTTTTGTTTTTTCATCAATATTTTTTTTTTATTCTGGCAGCATTACAATGCTGTCAGCTGACAGATTCTTTGGTGTCTAATCTACTCATTCGTTCATTCATTTCATTTTTATTTTTGTGCGTGAAAGATAAAATTGTAAACCACGTTTCGAGATTTTTGTTTAAATGTTAATTTCCAAGAGGATTGAATAACAGAAGGCAACTGTTAAAGTGCTTTTTAAAGAAGACTCGTAAAACTTCCAAAATGGTACGACACAATAATCAATTGCCGAATAACCTCACTCAACTCCAAAATCTTATCAAGAGGGATCCAGAGTCTTATAAGGAAGAGTTCCACCAGCAGGTTGCTCACTTTGACACTACCTTAGAGATCTTCAATTTGAATCCCACGCAGTACAATAAAAAGCTCGATGAACAGGCTATGTTTTTAGCGCAAGTTGCACAATGCTACTTACAAGAAATGAAACTGTTCCCACAGAAAATTGTGGATATTTTAAAGACTCACAACACTGTCTTGCACAATGACATGCGACTGTCTCTTTGTAAGTGCCTGATTTTATTAAGAAACAAAAATTTCATCACTCCGTTCGACCTGCTAGAATTGTTTTTCTCATTACTAAAATGTCAAGACAAGTACTTGAGAGATTTTCTCAAAACACATATCATAACTGATATTAAAAACATGAACATGAAGCACAAAGATACGAAATTTAATTCTACTCTACAGAACTTCATATTTTCAATGTTGAAGGACTCTGATGCTAAGGCTGCTAAATTGTCTGTTGATATTTTGATTGAGCTGTACCACAAAAACATTTGGAATGATCATAAAACTGTGAATATCATAGCAGAAATTGGGTGTTTCTCCAAAGTGACAAAAGTAATGGTGGCATCCCTAAAGTTCTTCCTGGGTAGGGATGAAGAAGAAAAAGAGGAAAACTCAGACAGTGAAGATGAAATAGATCCAAAAGATACAATGATCGCCAATAAATACAACAAAAAAACAAGGAAGCGAGAAAAGATGGTTGATAAAGCCAAGAAGATTGCAAAAAAGATGAAGAAAAAGAAGTCAAAGGCTCCAGCTTTTAACTTTTCAGCTTTACATTTGATTAACAACCCACAAGGATTTTCTGAAAAGTTATTCAAACAATTGGAATCATCAAATGAAAGATTTGAAGTCAAACTCATGTCTCTAGATGTGATTTCAAGACTTATTGGGTTGCACAATTTGTTTTTGTTTAACTTCTACCCATTCATTGCACGACTACTCATGCCGCACCAAAGGGAAGTTACTAGAATCTTGCAGTTTGCAGCCCAATCATCTCATGAACTGGTGCCCCCTGAAGTCCTAGAGCCTGTGATGCGGGCTATTGCAAACAACTTTATAACAGAAAGGAATTCTACTGATGTGATGGCAGTAGGATTAAATGCTGTGCGGGAAATATGTGCCAGATGCCCATTAGCTATTGGAGAAGATTTACTTCGAGACTTGGTTCAATACAAAACTTACAAAGAAAAGTCAGTCATGATGGCATCACGGTCTCTAATTCAACTTTTCAGGCATACAGCACCAGAATTATTGCACAAAAGAGATAGAGGAAGACCTACTGAAGCACAAAGTGAGTTGAAGTCAAAAAAATATGGTGAAGTTGAAATCAAAAACCACATACCTGGATCTGAAGTATTGCTAGAAAAAGAAGAAATCAAACCAGCAACTAAACAGTCCAAAAAAAATAAAAAGAACACCGAGGATTCTGATAGCGAAGAATGGGTTGATGTAGCATCCTCTGATTCTGAGCTAAATATATCGGATAGTGATGATGATGATGAAGATGACGATGAGGTCGTAGAAGAAGAAGAGGAAGAAGAAAATGATGCAGAAGCTGATGATAAAACACAAACTGGTGAAACCAAAACTGATACTTCACAAAGGAAAATCATCAAAGGTAAAAGGAAATTAGATCCTAAAGTCATTCAAGAAAAAGTAGAAAATGCTCGTGAAATTGCAATGGAGAAAATCTTTACTGATGAAGATTTTAAACGTATTGAAGCAGCACAGGTGAAGAAAAACTTGACTGGGGTTAAAAGAAAACTCAATGCTGTGGAAGACGAAGCAGAAGAGTTTGGAGAGCTAGTAAAACTGGCTGATATAGAGAATATTTATAAGAAAAAGAAGCACGATAAAAATGCACGAATGGCGTCTGTTCTTAAAGGGCGTGAAGAAAGACAAAAGTTTGGGTATAAAGACAGAAGGAAGGATATCCATTGCTCCAAGACTAACAGAGAGAAAAGGAAAACCAAGAGTTACCAAATGGTCAAGCATAAAGCAAAAGGCAAAGTGAAGAGATCTTTTAAGGACAAGCAAATAGCATTTAGAAACTATTTGGTAAAACAAAAGAAAATGAAATAAACTTTTAATACATATACTTAAATGATTGTTTTTCGTTAATTTAAAACCAAAATCCTTTTGTAACCAATTAAGCTGTAGTACTGTACAGTACAGGGTAAAAACACCAAGTAGGTTTTGAAGAAAATAGAAAACCAGTTTGCATAAAGCACAGGGTTATTGTTTTTGAAAAAGTAATTAATAATTCAGTTTTTCTCAGAAATCGTTAACTTTTTTTTACTCATCAAAACTACGAAATTTTTCGTTCCATTCATTCGTCAGGATGAAGTTTAGAGGGGTGTAGACTAAACTGATTTCCATCCCATGCTGCTTATTGCTGATTTCTGATATAAACTCATTCTAGCGTCTCATTATTTTAGTTTTACTGATAAAGGTTTTTTATTTATTTCTTGGTTTGTCTTTGCGAGACCACTAATTCTTCTGTAAGGATTTTCTGGCTGATAGGTAAAAATACGTAGCGTCCATCTGTTTAATCTGAGCGTAGCGAGTATTCGATAGAAAAGTGTACGCCCTTCAGCAGCAGAATCACAGCTATTGCTTAACTTCTATCGCGGGCCTTGAGCGGCCCTTGAATCCAAAAATTCCGTAACGAAAATTTTACTAACTTAGGACACAGCGGTGATCATAGATATATACATAGAGTAGTACTGTAAGATATCATAATATATATAAATCTCGTATATATATTATTACCGCGGTGATACTTTTTAGTTTTGCCATCTATCGATGAATAGCAGAACTTTTAATGACTTTTTGAAATGTCACGCCTATCTCTTTAGTTCAGCAACTCGCCTCTAGATGGCATTGGCTAATGAAATAATTATAAATTTGCATAGTTGATAAAAAAATGCTATGCAATAGCTTTACCGCGGCAGTCCTCGAGTGCCACACGTCTTTTTTTGACAGCCGTAAATGGCGTATCTACACTTTTCTATCGAATACTCGCTACGTATTTTTACGTCTATGGGCGGCATACATTTATTACTTAATAGCATAAACAGACGCTCCGATTCGGTTGGTGCCAGCCTGCCAGCCTTATTGGAACCGACATAGCAACCATTCCAACATTGCTACAGATTGTCCGACGGTTGGCCTTCCAGCCGTCAGTTGACTTTGCTATCATTGTTGCTACAGCACCGCTACAAAAGGAACCAAGGAAAAAACGAAGAGAATGGGCTAAATTCTACTATAGAAATAGAGAATATTACAGTCATATGCGGCTCCTTAAGGAATTGGATGATGAAGATTTCCGAACATATCTTCGAATGATTGGTAATTGGTTGATAATTGGTTTTCTAAAAGTCGCCAGTTTTGTCGCTAAACAATTTTTGTCGTCAAAACTTTATTTTAGTCGCTAAGACTTGAGCAAAAGTCGCCAGTTCTTGCGACTAAGTCGCTAAATTGGCAACACTGGTCGGAACAAAGCTTCCAAACGTTCCAATTTGGTTGGACTGGATAGGAATTTGGTTTGGTCGGATCGCCGGCGCATCCGACCAATATTAATAATAATTATGTCGTACCGACCGCTCTCTTCACTTTCCGATTTGGTCGTGGTCGGATGGTTGGCACCAACCGAATCGGAGCGTCTGTTTATGCTTTAAAGATGGAACCAAGTGTAACCGCACATGCGACAGCTATATTCTTGAAATGATGCCAGGATAGAAATGCTTCCCCATTTTAGGGGGAAAAATTTCATAAAATATTCCTAATCTTTATACTTCACAAAATAAAACATTGTTAAACAGGGTTATAATGATAGGATACAATATACTAAGCCGCAAATCGCTCATAGTAGGAAAAGGTATAATAGTAGGAAAATAACATCTTTGAAAATCTTTTATTAAAAGGCCAATCTTGCAATCGCGAAAATAATGTACCTAATCTTAGTTTGGGTCAGAAGGAAATCTGAAATAGACCTCTAAATATCTAATGCGTACAATCCTGGGCAAACATAATTCACAACCTGGCAGCTCCAAATCGTAAAAGGCTCACGTAGTAACTATTATTCCTAATCTGTGGTTTGCCCACCTTGGCACGGTTACAGCGACGGGGACAAAAAATGAAATGTCTGTCTCTCTTTTTCAACCGTGTTTGGCACTTGCCATCTTGCTCTTTTTTACAAAATAGCAATTATGGTTCCATCTGTTAATCATTAATCTGAGATGGGAGGCGATTTTCAGCCTACTGTGCGGCGCTCTGCTAGTGGCAGTGACAACCAACTCTCGACATTGACAGTGACAATAATAACTTTTGTTCAAGCGCCGTCATGTCCAAACGACATTGACAAATAAATAGGTAAGTCAAAACAAATTTTTGGTTGTTCTCATTCTCAATTTCTTGTCTTTTGTTTGAATTTTAGTTTCCGAATAGTGAATACACTGATTTGAAAGGATTCGAAAATGTTGAAACCCAAAGCACTAACTCAAGTTCTGAGTCAAGCTAATACGGGTGGCGTAGAAAATACATTGTGGGTACTATTTTTCCATAACTATTTTGATTGGCTATTTACTCCCACTCGCAGTTCCTTTCATCCGTAATTGTTTCATTTCCAGATTGTTAAATCATCAAGGGGCGCTTCTAGCATATTCTGGATACAACGATAAAGACGCAAGAGTAACAGCGGCTATTGCGAGCAACGTTTGGTCTGCCTACGAAAAACAAGGCAGAAATGTATTCAAGGAAGACAAACTTCACCTAATATTGGTCGACTGTTTGAATGGAAAGATAGCGATAACACAGGTGGCAAACTTACTATTGTGCCTTTATGCCAAAGATACAGTCGGTTTTGGTATTCTGAAGGAGAAAATAAATGCTATTGCGCAGTACCTTGAAGGTCCATTAAAACAAGTTGCTACATCATAACAATTATGTATATTTTTTTAGTAATAAGTATGTAAAGCTATAAATAATTTCCATGATGTATAAAATTATAAAGGCTTATTACAGACTAATATAACTACAATACAAGCTCAATCAGACAAGTAATCTGGTAAAATATCTTTCTGACTAGTGTAGACTATGGAAACTAACATGGTTTTCACAAATTTTTGTTATAATCAAACACAGGAATACGTAAAAATTAAGCCAGTACTGAGCGAGATGCAACCGCGAGCGCGTCACGTTTGTAAGCTCACCTGATGAAGGTCACCGAATGTGACCAGAACTAGTAGTAGTAGTAGACAACTTAATTTTTACGTGAGTATTCCTGTGTTTAATTATAACAAAAAAATAGTGTAGACTACCCCGATGTTCCAAATTAATGGCAGTCCCAGCACATCAATATTGACATATTCTAGAGACATACTATTTCCTGAAGTCTACGGAAAAGGGTACTAGAACTACTAGATTACTAACCTTGTACTGTTTTGATTATTCTTAATACATAAAATTGTTGCTTTAAAAATTAAGGTGGCCTAGGTTTATCTGTAACAAAATATAATAAATATTATAATGTAAATTTTATTTTGTTGTGTTAATGTAGTCACTAGTCACCTTGAAACAGAAAAATATAGTTATCTAAAATTCTAGCCATAATCTATTGTTCATAATATTTAGCCATCAACTATCATCATTCCCTATAACAACTTTCTGCACTTCTTCAAATAGTTTATTTTTCTCTCTCTTGTGTACACGTAACTCATGGCTTAGCAGCTTCTTTCTGTAAAAAAAAAAAAATATGCAAACATGTTCAATCAAAGATATATAAAACCATAGATTCAACAATAGCAATAAAACTGTTATTATTTTCAGATAATTGATAAAAAAATCAATCCATTGTTTATGTAATCGTAATACCCATGTGACAGTTTGAATAATTATATACTTAGCCTTTTTTGGCATGACAATGTTGAACCTTAAGTTTGCTTTATATTTTTGTCATATGTATAAGCAAGTCCCATTGCAATACTAAAATGTTACCTGCTACTTAGATCTCTCCCACAAATGGAACACCGGTATCTTATATTGAGATGAGCAGCATCAAAATGTTCTTTCATCTGTTTTTCTTGACGAAATAATCTTTTGCATACACTGCACTAAAAATAAAATTGAAATACCATGTTACACAAGTAAGTAATATGTATAATACAATGTATATAAAAATAAGGCTGAAGTTATAGAAAATGAGTAATATTTACCTCAAACTTCTTATTGAAATGTACAAGCTGGTGCTTGGTCATATTACTTATGTTGGTGAACTTTAGAGGGCACATGGAGCAGAGATAGCGATGTTCACCAGTGTGCACTCGCATATGACAAACCAAGTAAGATTTGCGCTTTCCTCTGTAGGGACAATGATCACAATAGTACTCTTTTGTGTCCTTATGTTTATGCCTGGAAAACAAGAGTTTAATTACATTTACAAATTAGGCAAGAGAAAGTGATTTTGACTAAATATTGCATACATGTGATTAACCAATGCTCCTGAAGAGTAATATATTTTTCCACATTGATGGCAGGTGTATTTGTGCGTTCGAGAATGTACTATCCGCTGATGGTTAGCCAGATTTAGTACCAACTTGCTACACAAGGGACAGGCATGGTATATACAGCTGTTCTCTTTGCGGTGTTTCTGGAAATCTTCCTGTGAATCAAATATAATCATTAATGACAAATAAACCACACATTTTTTTTAAATAAAAATAAACAACAAAAAAACTGTTTATCACCTTGGTATCAAATTTTAAATCACAGCGCCTACATTTGTGTATCTTTGGTATCCTCTTTTTTTTCTCTTTGTGCTTACTAACACTGTCTGTCTTATCATTTGAGTCATCATTGTAATTTGAACTATTTTTTAGTATGGTGATAATACGATTCTGGGTAGTGGTATCCATAGCAGATGCAATTCTTTCACTTCGCTTTGTTGGTGTTTTAGTAATTGTTTTAAAAGCTGAGGCAGGTTCTTGATTGGAATCAGGAGATGAAAAATCAGACATATCTTCATCATTGAAATCATCATAGCTGTCATCATTCTTTACTGCAACTTTTTGTGCCAGTCTCTTTTGTTCCATTTCATGGAGTAATAAAGAAAAATCATGCATAACCATAGGCTTTGAGCTTGTAGCTGAAACATTGAAAAGTTTGAAAGTTTTAAACTACATAAACTTGTACTACTTACATCAATATTTTTATTTATAATTACCTAAAACAGTTTCATGGGTTAATGTTTTTCGAAAAACCAAATCTGAAGCTTCGCACTTCTTTTTGAATTGAAATGCTATTTTTAATTCCTCTAGACACATTTTACATACGTATTTAGGATAACAATCTGCTTCAGTGATCTGAAATAAAATTGGAACATAAATTATTTATTGATCTTAGTAATATACCGGCAGAACTGGAAAAAAATGGGGGAGACCTTTGCCCAGCAGTGGGACAGCATAGGTTAGATAAAAAAAAGTAATAGGTATACACGAAAGTAAAAATTCATGAGTTAGAAGTATCAAAATATTAAATAAAAATACATACAGCAATATTAGCCACCATCCTTATTGCACTTATAATAAGAATATCTCCAATTTTTTCTGTAATAGGTATTTCAGCATGGTTTGTGCAGACCCTACATATCATATCATTTTCGAATATTTCTTGTCTAGAAAAATGAAAACACATTTTGAAAAGTAGTAGGTAAATAATAGAGATCCATTATAGGACATAAGCCTGGATCGCACCACATTATTATTTTGGCTGAGATAAGACGTCAATTCAACATTAATTTTGAAACAATTATAATTTAGGTACAAAGGGCCCTATGTAATAAAACTCCAGAAGTGCTTGGATCTTTCATGCAATAAAAATGGTAGAAAGTCCTGTGAACTTACTTGTAAATGGCAGACTCCTGTTTAATATTATCTACAAGTTTAGTTGATATTGGTGCTGTTTTATTTTTTATTGATTTCCATAGTAAATATTCGGTCAATTGAACTAGAGCCATTTTTTAACACGCTTTTATTAGTTTTCTAATGAATTCTAAATAATATAATGTTTATAACATGTATAAAATTAGATTATATTCAAATAATTTGTTGAAAAGCTTTTTAGCAATAACAACTATAGAATACTAGGTTTTTCATTTTACTTATACCGTAAACATTGAATTGAAAAGAAGATAAACAAAAAAATACAGTGACATTGTTGGGTTCATTGACCTTTGACGATTGAATGAACTTGTTAGATTTGTCACAGATGAAGTAAGACTTCCGGTGTGTTAGAAATTTGGCTGAGTCTATTCGTACGGGTACTGTACGAACAATTTATAATTATTAATACGGGTACTGGACAAATAGTCACTTCCTATGGCTGAGTCTATTAGTACGGGTACTGTACCGAACAATTTATGATTATTAATACGGTTATCATATTTAAAAAAAAAAAAAAAAAAATCTAACAACCTAACCGGACACGATTAGTACAATTTTTTGGAAATAACATCAATTTTCTTCAAAATTTTTGCAAACTTTGAAAAATAGTAGCGTCGTTACGACTTTAGAAACGCACCAATAACCTAACTTTTTTCGCTTCCGTAGAAATTAACCTAACGCCCTTGTGCTAAAAAGCGATTGGCTTTCTAGCACTTCGCCGGCCGCTGCCGCGGCACGCTCGCTACGCTCGCTCGGCTCGTGCGTTGTTTTTCATGTTCTAACATAACCTAACCTATTGATCGTTTGCTTCCGTAGAAAATGAACCTTGTCTTCTAAATTTCAAATTGAATTTTTATATTATTTTATTCGTTTTATTCGCGTCGCGCTGCATACTTGGATTCCTATTAGCTTGTTACCATAGATTATATTAGCTAATCATCCAATTCATTCTTAATTTAAAAAAAAAATTACCCGTATGAATAGTCACTTCCGTAAAAACAAGCTACGCATCCAGTACCCGTATGAATAAATATAATTTATTCGTCCAGTACCCGTACAAATAGTCACTTCCTAGAAATTTTTATGGCTGGTAATATTGACTTATTTGTCAACACAAATGTCCTTTCAAACAAAACTCAAGTGTCAAGCCAGTCTAGCCGACGTCAATCAAAAGTTGTCTGAAACCGAAGAAAAGGGAAATTTTTGTTGTTTTCGCTGTTTGTAATAAACATACCGATTAAATATTTCATTATGAACTTATCAGAAGAAAATACGTTTGGTAACGGACTCCTTTACGTAGGATTTAATCAGGACCAAGGTATAAAATAACAAGAATTCGTTAAATCTTTTGTGGAGAAAAAATATATAGTGACGATTTTTTTGTTTTGCAATTATTCAGGTTGTTTTGCTTGCGGAACAGAGAATGGATTTCGTGTATTCAACAGCGACCCACTTAAAGAAAAAGAACGCCAAAATTTCGCCGAAGGAGGCCTTTCGTACGTAGAGATGCTATTCAGATGCAATTACATGGCGTTGGTCGGCGGTGGCAAGACGCCAGTATATCCTCCAAACAGGGTAATAATATGGGACGATTTGAAGAAAGATTCGGCAATATCTTTGGACTTCAATAGCCCTGTAAAAGCTGTGAAATTGAGGAGGGACCGTATTGTTGTTGTTCTCGGTAAACACTTATCTATATTTTCATATTATGTGTAGGTATAGGTATACATATAATATCTAGATTAGCGATTTTGTATTGATCTGTTTATTGCAGAAAACTTGATAAAGGTGTACACATTCACTGCTCAACCACAGTTGCTGCATGTGTTTGAAACATGTCAAAATTCCCGCGGGCTGTGTGTAGTGTGTCCAAATAGCAATAATGCGTTACTTGCATACCCCAGTCGCAAAACAGGACATGTCCAGGTATGATTATTGAGTTGGTTTCTTAATACTTTCTGAACAAAATGTCCGTATGGCAATAATGCATTACTTACATACAGTTGCAAAAAAGGATAATAATGTCCAGGTATGAAAAGGTGGTTGTTGATATTGTTAAAGTATTTTTGTTTGTTGTTCTATGGAACTTAATATTATTGGACAATAAAAACATATGGGTCGAATTGAGAACCGTCTCCTTTTTGAAAGTCAGTTAAAAATGAAACAATTTATTCTGTTTTTTTTTCATAGTACAATAGTGGTTCCTAGTGGTACTAATGTTTCACCCGATTTTATGACGTCATACAACAAAATAAGTTGTTCCACAGAAGTTGTTTCTTTAGTGTAAAGTAATCTAAACTAAGTTCGAAGTACTGTCAATTTGATAAATTACCTCGGACAAAACTTGAAAATAAAATCTTGCCCTAAAAATGGTGTCTAATTTATTTTAGTTTAGAAAAAACAAAGCAAAAGTTTTTACTTAAACATACTTCAGTACTGATACAATATCTTTTCAATTGGTAGACAGATTAACCATTATAATGCCTATTGCCTAATAAGTAAATGAGTAATATTTAATATGTATGTATGATAATGTAAATTTGATGATAAGTTTATAAGTGACTAATTAGCTCTATGTGTTAAAATGTTCATGGTCAGCTTTGTACATTTCAGTTAGTAGAACTCAGCAGCCATGCGGGTCCAAGCACAGCGCCAGAAGGTCATCTAATCGCAGCACACGAGGCTCCACTAAGCTGCCTTGCACTGAATGTTGGAGGGACAAGACTGGCCAGTGCCTCTACAAAAGGCACGCTTATCAGGGTGTTTGATACTGTAACTGGACAGAAGCTGGCAGAATTAAGACGAGGGGCTCATCAGGTATATTTTTAAAAGTAAATCTTTATTGTTCACATCAAGGAATTACAAAGACATACAAAACACTTAATGGTAACATTCTTAAATTGTTCATAGAGGTGTGAAACCTGCTTTTCAATACCAAATACTAAAAAATCAAAATTGGTCTAGCTGGAGAAAATGGTAACATACTTAGACAGCATTTTACTTAATTATATCTTCTCCATTCTATTGTAGACAAAAAAATAATGTATTGTTGTTTTGCAATTGCAGGCAACAATTTATTGTATAAACTTCAACCAGACCAGCACAAATTTGTGCGTGACCTCGGACCATGGGACCGTGCACGTGTTCAGTCTGGAGGACGAGAAGCTAAACAAGCAGTCTAGCCTGGCCACTGTCAACTTCCTGCCCAAATACTTCTCCAGTAATTGGAGCTTTTGCAAGTTCACAATACCGAACGGTCCACCGTGCATCTGCGCGTTCGGCGTCGACAAGAGCTCTATTATTGGTAAGTAAATTGATTTAGCTACCATCTACTTTTGGAATGGCGAACAAATGGCCCGCATGACAACATATTTTAGGCACGCCATCACCCAATCATCACTAGACAAAACTATTTAACGGCAAGTCTAAAGCCTCATTAAATATTTCTTTAGAAAAATTGGCACGAAGATTCATAAAGGTTCGCCACCCCTGATCTACTTACATTCATAGGTATAGTTAGTTTGGTACTATAATCTTGTCACCTAGACTCAACGCTCCAGTTAATATCTATTTTTATATTACAGTTGAAAACTATATTACAAGTTCGCACGCAAGCATTTGAATAAAGGTGAAAGTACCTACTAATTTAATTTGATTTACATAATTACATTACTGTTTTCAGTAATCTGCGCCGACGGTTCGTACTACAAATACAAGTTCAACGAGAGAGGAGAATGTAGCAGAGATGTCTATGCTCAGTTTCTGGAGACATCTGAAGATAGGTAAATGTCTTATACGTTGACTCTACTGGATCAAATTGCTATACATTTTGTCTACAAAATGTGTGCGAAAATTGCCTATGAGGATGTCCCCTTGACAATCAAGTTTCCAAATGAATAGAAAACCCACATTTCATTACTTTATGTTGCACCAAAGAATCATATACCTACAAAATTGCCGGTGAATGTAACCAACATTATTGTGAATTTATTTTAGTATAGGTGGTTTAAATATAAAAATGGTTGTTTTTTTGTATTTTACAAACACAGTTCACAGAACATTTAAGGAGACAACCTCATATGTTTGAGTACTAAGTAATACTGTCTTATTTTATTTCCAAACATGTTTATATCTGTATTGTTTCGAAACTTACTTTATTTACTAACGGTATTTTCAAAACACAGTCTCTGTTTTTATACAAAAAGGTAACGGTTACGAAAGATGTCGTTGTCGTCATGCTGTAATTTTTTTAATCAAACTTAAACGAAAGTTGTTGATTGGGATAAGTTAAACTATAATTTGGCTTCTATTAATCTAAATTAAATCTATTAATTCAATAAAATGTGAACAAAATTAATCCATTGAAAAATTATATTTCATATAGAGAAATAAAAATAAAGTGTATTTGATATTTTTATAAAGATAGTTCTAGAGTTTAATCTAAATTGTTGTTTTTAAAAGTCTGTCATAAATATATTGAATTGGTTAAAGTGGATTGAATATTTTATAATGTTTGCTTGAAAAATATTGAAGTTTTGTATGAATTTTAAATCAGTTAGTTTGGAAAGTGACATGTGGAGATTCCCTAGTGTTTAAAGTAGGTAGTTACATAAGCATCCTAACTACGTGCACACAAACTGCACTTGTATTCAAAAAACTGGTCTTTGTACTTGAAATGTACTGAACAACGGTCACAGAAGTAACATTGCCGCCTTTCAGAAAACCAGTTAGTCTTAAAATTATAATTAAGATAAAAGAAAGGAATTGACTAAAAAAATTAAATGTTTAGTTAGATGCTTCAGATAAATAATCATATTCAATAGGTTAAAAAAATCATTATAGAATCTTTTGATTAACATTATTTACTGTAGATGTCGCAAATATAAATAAATATTATATCGGCTATCATTAAATTCTACAAGTAATATAATATTTTCATGTAATGTGATCTCATTCGACTTTCATGATGGATTTGTATAGCTTGTTAACATTGCTAGTGCAGTGAAAAAGCTAGAAGCCTTAAAGAGACCGCTCTTAGCGATAAGGCCGCCAGTTGTGTCACTAGTTTTTAAGACTTATCATATGTTTTTAATAATTTCTGGTCAAGGAAAAAGAGTATCATTCTAGTAGACAAAAACAGCCCTATTTCTTATAATCAAGAAATTGACGCTCGCCTGTGGTTTGCGTTAGAATTTACTATAACGTTGCGCAAGTCACCAATGATCTACTGAGATTAATCCTAGATGAAAACGCTGTGCGATTTAGTACCAAACTTTGAAACCAATAGCGCATTGTGATGTGAACAATGAGGCAGTTTTTAAACGGTTCCCTCGCGGTGTTCAGCCCTTTTGGCGCGGCCCATTACTTTCCTTTCTTTTATTTGCTATGTAGGATATTACATTTCTGTGCCCAGCACTAATATCCTTATAATCTAGTTATGTATAACTTTCAAGTCTGACTTGAAACCTGAAGTGAAAGACTTTGAACAGAGGCTTTGTTTTGACGACCTATCTATGATATCAATAGTTATATAGACGTAGGGGTTAGACTATAGACATCTAGAACGAGATTGTATGACTCTGTATGAGGTCATTGTTGAGACGAACATAGAGGAGTAAATTACTACTGATTTTGTGATATTCGTTAATCATGCAGTGTCCCTAAATATAATCGATATTTTATAAAATACATTAAATATATTTTTTGAATGTCTTTTATTTGTTTATATGGGGTTTTAAGGAAAGGGTACAATAAGTCGAGTAGCATTGACATTTTGAACAGCTTATTTATTTCGCGAATTCAGGGTTGGTCGCATAGTAAAAGTTGTTCATAATGATGAGTAGGTACTATGAGCCCTTTTCGACTTAGCATACCCTTTTCTTATAACCCTGTATTCTTCCCAAATAAATCGTTACTTTATTTAGCGTGGTTTGTATCCGAGGACCACCTTAGGGTAGGGTCTTACTTTGCCGAACTCCAAGCTTACGTGATGTGCATATAAATGGCCGTATGAATCGTGCTAATATTATAAAAATGTCAAAGCCAGGTACGTCTAGACATTGGTTGCTCAATCGCGCAAAAACGGCTAAACGGATTTGGTATGAAGGTAGCTCATACCCTGAGTTTTTGACGTGATAACGTCTTATAATTCGATGGAGCCGGGTGCAAGTACGAAAAAAGTGTGACGTATGTGCCGTTACCTCGATGAGGCGTCACCTCGCTCTGAGTAAAATTGTGATTTCCTATATTCTATTTTTGAAAAATGAAACCATTCCATCAGTATTTTCTTATGATGTTGTCACGTTCAACTATCGTCAGTAAACCGACTTTACAGACAACCGATTTTTTTTTTAATTCAGTAATAGGCTTGCATTTGACCGCCATCTTGCCTGATGGTAAGCAAAGATACGGTCTACGATGGAGCATGCTTGCCTAGAAGAAACCGATTCTCTCGCGACTTAAAGACACCTAGATTATATCTATCGGATATCGGATTTAACATATAGGCTACTTTTTGTCCCGGAAAATACGGATGGAACCGGAGGAGTAGCTAGTATACAATATTTTTGAAATAATAAGCCTTGAATAACAGTAATAATGTATAATTCTTATAATAATTTTCTTAACTACTTTTTTAAGACGTCTATAAATGTATTGCGAGGTATTTTTATATTCGCAACGCTTCGCATTTTCTTTTTTCCTTCAGTCTGTTGTTTGAGCAGCTTCTTTTTTCTCGTGACATCTCCGCCGTACTGAAACAAAACATCTGGTAAATATAATTTATCTATAGGGTTATTCATAAAAGGTATGCTAAGCCGAAAAGGGCTAACCCGAAATTCATCATTATGAAAAACTTTTACTATGGGCAAACCCGAAATTCGCGAGAAAAAAAAACAGCTGTTCCATACATTTTGTTGAGTGTCATTGACATTTTTTCAATGGAACAGCTGGATTTTTTTTCTCCAATTTCAGATTGGGATTAGTAAAAGTTGTTCATAATGATGAATACTATGAGCCCTTTTCGGCTTAGCATACCCTTTATTAATAACCCTGTATACTGCTAGTTATTACATAAATAGTATAATAAATGCATATTTTCGTATTAATTTTCTAGGCATAAAATACTATCAGATATGTACTTAAAAGATTTTTTAGCATTTTTGAAGCTCCTTACCAACTTTGCTGTGACATCTTTTCTGTACGCCTTAATTGTTTCTCTGGCGTAAACTTTGCCCGAAACAACAGCTTGGATTGCGATCTGCAAAAAACAGTTGTAGGACAACATAATTTTAAGTAGGTAGGTTTTCCCAAAGTAGCCTAGACGAAATCGCTGTCAGCAGTGCCAGTCCAACGGGACTAGTTTTACGCACTAAAATCTTTTCAGTTGTCATTTTTGGTGTGAATATGAATAAAAGAGTATAAGGGTGACAAATCAACATCGAGCTATGCTGCGCTGTACTGCGCTGTGCCATGTTTGGTCAACTCGCTCGTCTAATATTTTAATGAGGATACAAACAAACCATGCTGTGCTGCGCTGTGTGAGGCTACGCTCTGTTTAAAAACGCAATAGTCTCGAGCGAGGCGCGCTACCCGCCGTGCTGAGCCGCGCTGTGCCGAACGACGACTACGACTACACGAGCTGCTGATTACTTTTATACTGAGCTAAGCAAAGCGCAGCACAGCTTGATGTTGATTGTTAAAAAACGTAGCTTAAGAAACACAGAACAGCGCAGTACAGCTCGATGTTGATTTGTCACCCTAATTCTGTGCCTCCTGTGCGAAATTATACAACTCGAAGCACATTACTTTCGAGTTGTATCATTTTGCACAGGAGGCACAGATTTTCTTATCATCATCGCTGTTTCTCATCACTGCGCGAGTGAACTCGTAAAAAGTATGTAGTATATTTTATTTTATACCAAATGCAGGTGCTTGTATTTGGTTCCGTATATGGAACATTCTGTATTTGAAACTAGTTTTAAAAGTGGAAGAAATGTATTACCTGCACCATTTGCCGCGGTATCATCTGCTTCAGTCGCTCTGTTAGCCGCCTAGCGTTGTACTCTAGCCGCGTCGCGTGTACTATAGTAGACAGCTCATCTACCAACACACCATTTAGAAGGATGTCCATCTGAAAGTATTTGATACAATGAGAAAAATAACAAAAAAAAATCGGTTCTGTAAAGTCGGTTTACTGACGATAGTTGAACGTGACAACGTCATAAGAAAATACTGATAGAATGATTTCATTTTTCAAAAGAAATTTTTTATTTTATTTTATTTTATTTAAGGTACAAAAGTAATTGACAAATAGGAAAATATAATAGAATATAGGTAATCACAATTTCACTCAGAGCGAGGTAACGCCTCATCGAGGTAACGGCACATACGTCACACTTTTTTCGTACTTGCACCCGGCTCCATCGAATTATAAGACGTTATCACGTCAATAATAAATAGCCTCTTCGTACGCATTGTCTATTTTCAAGGATAAGTATCAGCTTGTCTTCATGCTAATACTAATCTATTCAGCCACTTATTTAGTAGTAAAAATGACAAACAGACGGTTCCTTTATTGGATAAATTGTGGCTATCACAAAAGCCGCAAAGGAGTCGTGCGGCCATAAATCATTTTTCTATGTCTATTTCGCTCGCACTTGTGGGTCTTACGGAGCCGCATAGTGATATGCGTAAGATGTAGGCGCATATCGATAAGAATAAAATCAGATAGAAACATATGACTAACGACTACGACGAAGGCCCTCCGACTCAGTTGGTAACGCGGTGACAGTATAGTTATTTCTATTTAACTCACCCTGACTAAGGGACTCTGGTGAAATCCATGATCCTGATAGTCGAAACTGGCGAAACCCGACGTAAGACTCTTGAGAGTGTCATGGAAGTCTACGACCACCTCGGAGAGTGGCAGAATGAACTGCATCATTGTCATCCTGTCGTCGACGGCGCTGGCGGGCAGCGGGGTGCCGCGTCGGTCGATGCACAGAGATGTCACAGCGCCGATGTATTCTACTGGTGTTATTATTGTACCTGAAATATACAGACATCCAAGTTAAAATTAACTCTAAGGCGTATTAGATTCTACTAAGAAAACAAACGTGGTTTTGACACATTTTGTTATAATTAACACGGCGGTTCTATTATATTAAACGTATGTGCCAGGTGAGACGCAACCGCGCGTCACGCCTGTAACTCGCCTGGTGAAGGTCACCGAATGTGACCAAAGCTAGTTGCAATAAACGACTTCATTTTTACGTGAGTATTTGCGTGATCGCGTGTTATTACAAAACGCATTAGGTTCCTTCCTACTCAAAATTCTACGTAAACTTACCTATTACAAGAGGTTCATAGTATTCCTCTATATTGTGCAGATCTGGCAATTGAAGTGGATTTGTGATAATTACTTCTTCGCCTTGATATTTTTTTATTGCTTTAGCTCCTTTTACCCTAAAACATTTGTGAATACAGCTTTAAGTTGAATGTAACTAAACTTTTTTTGCTTTTTATTTCATTAGAATTTTGCAGCCAATGTAATATTTATGAAAGTGCTAACTTTATTTTATAAGGTACTGATGGTGCAGTCAATATAGCCTCTGCTTTGTACTCTTGAAGTAATCTCTGGGTGAAGACATCTAAGTGCAGCAATCCAAGGAAACCGATTCTCCAACCTTGCCCCAATGCTGGGCTGAAATATACAATCACCATTACATAAAACATTTATAAATGTTAATTGCTTAGAGCTAGTAACTAAGTGGAATGAAATGTATACAGGGTTATTTATAAAGGGTATGCTAAGCCGAAAAGGGCTCATAGTACTCATCATTATGAACAACTTTTAAAAAGGGATCAACCCAGAATTCGCGAAAAAAAATCAGCTGTTCCATACATTTTGTCGAGCGACATTGACATTTTTCTATGGAACAGCAAATTTTTTTTCGCGAATTTCGAGTTGGTTTCATAGTAAAAGTTGTTCATAATGATGAGTACTATGAGCTCTTTTCGGCTTAGCATACCCTTTATGAATAACCCTATAGAGCATCTGAGTAGAATGGGATAACTAGCAACTTGGAAGAGGTCAGCATAGTAACATACACAGACAAGTGGCATAAGCACCACAGGATCACAGGAAGTTAGTTATTGTGTAATGTTTAAAAGACACATTTAACATCAGACTAAACACTAGTTTTAACACTTTGGCTGCGGGAAACACATACCTTGTATTTTCCTTTGCGCGACGCGAGTGCGGCTGCACACGCCAGGCGCGTAAAAAACAAGGCGTTTGACTATTAGCCGTGCCTGGGGCTAGCGCGTGTGATTACTAGCCGCAGCCAAAGTGTTAAAGACACATTTAACATCAGATTAAATACTAGTTTCAAAGTTTTACCTAGAATCGGGTGTGACAGCAACAGCGGAGTCATTCAAAGCTAATTTTTTGATGGAATCACTGAGCATCACATGCTGGGACTGGTCAGCGGGGAAGATGCCAGCATAGACCATGTGCTTCACCGGTGGCACTGTTGATAACTCTTTTAAGTTTACCAGATCTTTGGCAAGAAGCTGGTCACCCACTGCTCCTCCAGACCTGGGCCCACATCCTGCAAAACATTTTATAAATATGATAACTGTTACTTATTAACACTGACTTTTTTTTATGTAATTGAGTGATGAGTCGAGCAAATCGCTTGCCTGATGTTAAAAACATCATATTTGCCCATAACAGGTCTGCTCCAGCCAGAATTTTGAACTCGCAGAATTCAAGCCCCTGTGTGGCACAGCCCTGCGCTCATCACCCTGAGATATAAGTTGTTTAATCTCTCATTTGCCCTGTAATTTCACTGGAAACAATGCCCTTCCAACCGGAACACAGTAATGCTAGTAATCACATGCGCTAGCCCCAGGCGCGGCTAATAGTCAAACGCCTTGTTTTTTACGCGCCTGGGGTGTGCAGCCGCACTCGCGTCGCGCAAAGGAAAACACAAGGTATGTATTTCCTGCAGCCAAAGTGTTAAACAGCTGATGTATCTTGGTTCATAAATAAACAGCTTTTAAAGATTATTTTAAATGCAAACACTCACCTACCATGACAACTTGACCAGCCGTAGCTTCTTCTATAGGTTCCTCACTTGGTCTCAGCAATGCCAAATGCTTTACTATTTGTGGCTTCATATCTGACATCCACTTCACTGATTGCCCAACATGAACCTTCCCTGAATGTATGTACACTAGACACAACACACCTCTGTATTTGTCATGCCATGTGTCTATTACATGAGCCCTGAAGTGACCATCAACCTGTACTGTAGGCGGAGGTATTCTATTTATAACTTCTGCTAACAACTCTTTGACTCCCCATCCTTTCTTTGCTGATATGCTCATTACTGTCTTAGGATCTATTTTAAATAAAGATTGTAGCTGGGATTTCACTTTGTCTGGATCAGCTCGAGGTAGGTCTACTTTGTTAAGGGTTGGAATTATTAGCAAGTTGTTTTTTTTGGCTAGTGAGTGGACTGCTACAGTTTGGGCTTGTATACCTTCATTGGCATCTACAAGCATTATAACTCCTTGACATGCTGTCACACTTCTGACTACCTGCAAACACAGTACTATGATAAATGATCTAAAAACCTTTATTAAAAAGTTTATTACATAAAAATTAAAATAAATTTACCTCATTGGAAAAATCCACATGGCCAGGAGTATCAATAAGGTTGAGAAGATAATGTTTTCCATCTAGCGTGTAATTTAATGATGCAGTAACAGCTTTTACTGTTATACCTCTTTCTCTTTCTACCTGAAAATAGACGAAACAGAAAGATGATTTTTCAACTTACTAGGACTGAAGTTACAAACATACCAACTCACATAACTTTCGCATTTATATGTGTAATGTTCTTTTGCAATAATTGCAAAACAAACCTGTAGTTGATCCAAAACTTGAGCACGTTCAGCCCCTGGTTTGATCACCCCTGTGATCTCCAGTAACCTATCTGCAAGAGTACTTTTTCCATGATCAACATGAGCTACTATACTGAAATTCCTGATTCTGCATTTATATGTGTAATGTTCTCTTGCAATAATTGCAAAACAAACCTGTAGTTGATCCAAAACTTGAGCACGTTCAGCCCCTGGTTTGATCACCCCTGTGATCTCCAGTAACCTATCTGCAAGAGTACTTTTTCCATGATCAACATGAGCTACTATACTGAAATTCCTGATTCTGGTAACATCAATTGTTTTCTCTGGGGCATCGGTACTTCTCATGCGTTTCAATAAAAGCCTAAAAATACACAATATGTATTGTAAAGCAGTGTATTAGGTAAAACAAATAATTTTTGGTTATGTGTTCAGTTCAGCAGTTATTTTGGGTTGTACCTTTGATAAAAGCTTGGTGGATAATAAAAACGCAGATATTTGAAGCTGCTCATTAATTTAACCATAGCTTTTAAGAACTTTTATGTCAGTTTTTTTTTATTTTAGAAATGAATTGTTAATAAAATTAAAATATTTCAATTTTGGTGAGTGAAATGACTGAGTGACACAATGACATTGACATAGATGTTTGACTGACAAATAACAAAGACAGACACAACACAATACGATAATTTATTTTTGCTCCAGAGTGAGTTTGCTATAATCTTTATAGCCATACTACTTCGTCTGATATATTTTGGTTTTCCTCGAATATAACGCTAATACCTACAAGTTTCGTACGAGGATCAAATCAAATACGTTTAACAGTTAATATCATGCCAGCTGGTACTTAGGGATAAACACTACGTTATAATTATGTACTTTCATAATCTCAGTCAAAAATAAATATTCTTGTTTTGTTTCATAAATCTATATTTTTACACTTACACTATGATCACAATAAATCATGGACGGACTCGTTCGATTAACATATTTTTGAGATATTGTTGTTAGTTATTCTTTTTGCCACTCAATGGCACTTATTTATATAAGTGCCATTGTACTTCAAATAACTTCTTCCACACTTTGGTCCGGAGAATCAGTCGAAGGGTTTTCATCCAAAGGCTGCTCTTGAAATGCTCGCAACTGCTGTTCAAACTCTAAAAATAAAATTTTAGCAATTAATCCCAAACAATACATAAATAATTTTAGGTAAGTAGTATAACAGAAAGCACTGTTCGAACTCTAAAAAATAAATTTTAGCAATTAATTCCAAACAATCCGTAAATAGATTTAGGTAGTAGTAAACTAGATAAAACAGATAGAAGCGTAATACTCGGTGCTTCAATGTGGTTCGGAGCGTGGTGTAGCAGCAATCGCAGCACTTTCTCTTCAGTGACGAGCCCGGAACGAGCGCTGATCGCACGCAGCAACTGCTGACCTCCAGTCACCCCTGGGGAAGAAAACGTAGCAATCATCGCGCGGGCCCGGCCGGGAAAGTACAGCCGACATACTAATTAACCGAGTTATAGTTTAGGGAGTTCGAAACTAAAAACGTTTACGAATAGGTACTCACAATTCTGAACAACTTTTACAAGGCCCAACATCAAAATCACAAGAAAATACAGTTGGTCTCATATTAAAAGTTGTCCAGAATCATGACTATGTTAGACCCTGAGCTATTAACACTGTATGTTTTAGGAAATTAAATCGAAAAAGTTACCTGTATTAATTTCACCGGCTTCCAAAGTCTTCTTTACGTCTAAAAAGCGTTTGACTAGAGTGCTTTGCTCCTGCAATGCCATTGTCTGAGCACCTGCAACATTATGGTTGACATTAACTAAAAATCTTAGGAGGTCGAGGGCCATTCTCGCAAAATAGGTATTTAGAGAATGTTATTGCTATTGTTTTCTAGCTCGCGTTTTATCTACACGAGCGATAGAGAAAGATAATCTTTTTTTTTAATTAAAATCATCTGGGAGTTAACTCTTCTTAGGTTTTACTATTTTCCTCAAATATTGTAACAAATGAACGCTTAGGTAACATTTATAATACACTAGCTGTTCCCCCTGCCACGCTTCGCTGTGGATAAAAAAATAAAATAAAATAAAATATAGCCTAGGTATGTTACTTTGGGATAATGTAGCATTCGAATGGTGAAAGAATTTTTGAAATTGGATCAGTAGTTTTTGAGTTTATTCCACACAAACATCCAAAAATACAAAAATACAAATCTTTCCTCTTTATAATATTAGTATAGATTATGTCTTACTTGTCTCACTATCCGACGACTTTGCCAGACATCTGATGGCTTCCTTCAGAGCATCTAAACCTTTCTCGTAATTCTGCAAATAAAAAATAATGTTGGTAATTGCTCCTCCTTCACATGGCTGTACAGCTCAAAACACACCCAAAGTTCTCAAGATTCGATTTACGTATCGGAGAAGTGTCATACACGACACGACTCGATATTGAATATCCTGTCTTCAAAAAAAGCTGTAAAAAGAATACGGCAAGATCACCTCATAATCGTCAACTTCCATTTTAGCGCACTCGGCATAGAACGCAGCCAGCTTCCCGTAGGCCTTCGCCCTGGTGTAGAACTGCAGGATGTGTCGCGTGAGGTCGGGGCGCGAGCGCCAGTCGGCGCGGCGGCGCAGGTAGTCGGCCGCCATGAGCTGCGCGCCGCGGTCGCGCGTGGCCGCCGCGAACAGAGCGATGCGGTCCGCGTCGCCCGACCGCAGGAGCCAGCGCATCGCACCGCTCTGGACAAACAATTATGTTTAGACTACAAATACAAAAAACTATAATAATAAATAGACGTATTTAGAATCGTGTCGTTTTTAAAATCGGTTAAAATACTACTTTTTTATAGGTACAGTAAAATCTACGAGTTTACGGAATAGCAAACAAGTACAAAGTTAAAGAAACTGTAATCCGACTACGGCAAAGATATATTTTACCGCCAACAATTAAACATGTCAAAAACCTTATTTGTTTCGCCTCCTTATATTCGTAAAACCGTTCTGGCTCTGGATTTAAGTCGCTATAACACACGACAGCTTCACTGCTGCTCATCATCAATTTTGTTATCTATGCCACTGAAGCACTTGTGCCCGGAGCCTCGCTCCGATATTTTAGATAGCTTGGTTAGCTGGCATGAGGAAATGCACAATGCACCTCTTGCGGGACGCTGGTGCGTGACCTTCGACCCCATAGCAAATAAGACACGCCGCCAGACGCTCGCTCAGCGCCTCCAGTATAGTGTGTGGTACAGTGGTATGGTACAGCACCTTGTCCCCCGCGTGCGCGAGCCGCTTGGCCGCCTGGTGGTAGAGGCCGCGCGAGCCCAGCACGTCGGCCAGGCGCCGCAGCAGCAGCTCGCGCCCCGACACGCCGGCCGGCGCCGCCAGGCGCTCGCTCAGCGCCTCGGTTAGCGGCGCCGACGACTGCTCCACTATGTCTAGGGCTTCTTCGTACTGTTGACAAACGTACATTTATAATGTGAATATCAAATCAAAATCAAATTATTAATTTCACGATGATGATGATCAAAAGTTGCTTGTGTTAATCCAGGATGTAAACTATCCCTATTCCAAATTTCGCCCAATTCTATCTAGCCATTTCAGCGTGATGGAGTAAGAAACTTATAGACCAACTTTCGCATCCTACCAATATTATAAACGCGGAAGTTTGTGAGTATGTTTATTACTCTTTCACGCTAAAACGGCTGAACGGATTTAGATGAAATTTGGTGTGAAGGTAGCTTATAACCTGGATTAACACATAGGCTACTTTATATCCCGGAAAACGCGGGGCGCAGCTAGTTTATAATATTAGTGTAATAATAGGGTGATGAGTACCTTCCCAGACGAGGCGAGCAGTGCGGCGGCGTGCGAGTGGTACTCCGCCTTGCGCAGGTGCGCCGCCAGCGCGTGCGCCGCCTCAGGGTCGAGCTTGTCGCCGATAGACTCCACCAGCGGGATGATCGCGGTCGTGTCTCCGCAACTCAGAGCCAGCTTCAGAGCCATGTGGAGGTTACCTGCATGACGTCATTAATGACCGATAAAATTTTGAAAATATTAGTACTTTAGCTGAAGTGAAGTATGGCGCGTTACTTTTCCTGAAAACCCCTTATTATAACCGTTGCGCTTTTCATGACCTGCTAGCCTAGCATGCGCGCCGCGATAAAACTTTGATGACTCTCTTTATTGAGGCAGATATATACGAGTATTTCCACATAGCTCTATTACGTTCTCGCACGATAAAATGTATCGAGAAGATTTTGTCGAAGCGCGCAAGCTAAGCTAGAAGATTAGAGAAACGACTTGCTTATAGCAGGAAGTAGGAGCAAGTCGCAATGACTGAAGCTAAAATTGAACTCCTTACCTGCTTTTTGGTAGAGAGCAATAGCCTGTTCGTTCTGACCAGCATTTTCGAGAATAGACGCCGCGTGTAAAGCGTGAGTAGGAGATACGGATCCAGCTCGCCAGACTAGACTCCACGCGCTCGCTTCAGCCGCTACCCTTATAGCTGAAGCAACAGCACCGGCTTTTATGTACATCTACAAACAGAAGATAGTGTCATAAGTTGATACTGGCAGGTAATAAACAGACTGGCAAATATAAAAAGTATTGGTTTACCTTCACGGCACTTTCGGTTTTATCGGGTTGCATCTCCCAGTAGCGAGCCATTTGATACATGGAAGCATGATTCTTCTGACACAGCGTTTCAGCTTCTTGGATTCTATCCATGTGACAAAGTAACCGCGTCTGTTCACCGAAATCATTAGCGCGCGCGTATGCTTCTAATGCTCCATCTAAATCGCCAATGCTCTCCAAGTAATGTCCCCACCAAGTTATTAGGCTCACATCATTGGAGTTGGCAACATATTGTGCCAGAAAAGAAGCTTGTCCCTGAGCTATTAGTATTCTGGGGACGTGCGGAACTAATGTGCCTGCACTTTCAAACAGCTTCAATGCAGCTCCAGTCTCCCCATTCGACCACATAATTTTTGCAAGCTTATGCTGCGCGCTTTTTATCAGCAGTGTATTTTCACCCTCATTCGATGCACTAGTGATTTCGTTTAAACCACCCTCTTTAGCAGATTTAAGACGCGTGATCAGATCAGGTCGCTGAGCTTCTCTGAACAGGTTCTCAGCTTCATCTATCATGTCAAGATTAACGGCTAGCACCGCTACTTTGCACGTATCGTCCATGTCGTTATCATTCATCACTTTGCGCATCATCAAGGCACCTTTTATGTTACCCATCTTTCCTAAGCAGACAGCGCCAACGTCGGGCCTCTTTAGAGATACGCATACTTTCGCTAAGCTATCCCAAATGACAGTATTTTTAGGGCCTGAAATGCTCGTCCCTACAACGACAGCTTTTTCCAAGTAGCCAGTCGTCATATAGAAAAGAAAATCCAAAATTTGTTTGAGGATGTCTGTGTCATTCTCGTTGCAGTCACCAAACTCATGCATTAAAATCCTTTTTATGCTTTGCTGGGACAATATTATAACATAAGGAGTGTATAGCATGCACAATATGAAATCAACCGAAATGTAATGTTCAGATGATGGACACCAGTTTTTATATTCGAATAGTTTCCCTTCATGACAAAAGAACAAATGGATTTGATCCAAATCTGCTGATCTCATATGTACCGCGACAATTCTTGGGTCGTAAGAATCCCATAAAATGGCGATCGGCACACTTTGATATGGAGGCATGGCGTTCTCTGCGAGAAGTGTATTTGTGATAACATCATTAGCTACATCCCATAAATAAAGTCTGGGATCTGGTGCAAGGCCAGAGTTGGCAATACTCAGACAGATGTAGCGTCCACTGCAGTTCACTGATGCTCTCATTACTTCGCCAAAGTCTTCGATCAACTGGTAACAATTCTTAGCAGGATAAGGCATTCTTAAACCTTTCTTTGTAATCTCTGCCAATTTAATAGTGCCGTCCATAGTCGCAATAACGACAAATTTACCTGTATTGGTAACACCAATTGGTTCTCCTTCACCTTCTGTGGTGGGCAGTATGCCGAGGTTGGTGCCAGCTATGGAGTAACATTCAATGTGTGGGCTTGCCACTCCCACAAGAACATCATTGTATATTATGAGGACATCCGTTTTCCAAGAGAATGTTCGAATCAAAGAAAATTTGGCTTCATTATCTTTATTAGCCATCCAAATCTGGAACACATAAACCATCATAAACAGAATACATAGAAAATAATGAAAACCAAACCTGTTTTACCAAAACTTCTTAAGAAATTACCTGGACTTCTTTGCCATCCCCTAAGGCAATGTAGTGGTCCTTGAATGCCAGAGCTCTAACTGTAATTGTAGCCATTATATGAGATGTGACTGCATTATTATGTGTAACAGCTATTTCATTAGCTGATTTCTGAACCAAGAACACATTGGGTGAGTACCCCCAACATACAGGCTGTTCCCTCAACACATAAGCACTAGTTATACAATTAACATAGAGTAAAGGATTCATGAGACCCTCTGAGCCCCAGCTAACTTCCTTCACAGTTCCTTTGATGGATGTACTACTAATTAACTTCCAGTTATTTCTATGATCTCTCCTCCATAAGTACAAATTTCCTTGAGAAGTGCCACAGCAAAGCGTGTCACTTAAGTTACAATAACTTATACTAGTGAAAATATCTCCAGGTGCAATGTCTTCCTTATCATTTGGCAGAGCATCATTGTCTCCCGTGTCACTATCCCAGACTCTAATCACATTATCTCCTGTTATGACAGCTACATAAAAATTCCCAGCCAGCACAATGCATTGGCCATTTCTTGCAGCCATTCTAACATGAGTGTCAGTCAACAAAGAACCATCATCCGATGTCACAAATCTTGTTAAACTTAGAGCTCCTCCAGATTCCCATGCTACTAGTAAATAAATGTTGCTTAT
This sequence comes from Alcis repandata, assembly GCA_949125135.1. Taxonomy (NCBI): domain Eukaryota; kingdom Metazoa; phylum Arthropoda; class Insecta; order Lepidoptera; family Geometridae; genus Alcis; species Alcis repandata. The sequence goes on along the minus strand of OX421230.1, from coordinate 7,959,447 downwards.
CATACCCATGAAAAGTATATTTCCTGGGGCATTTAGAACTTCAGAACAAGCGCCAGCATGGTCAATGTAAAGAATTACTCCATTATCTTGCACTGCATAGCAGCAGTGGTTGTCAGGTTGTGCTCCTTCTCTCATTCTAGCTGTGGTTCGAGGCCTCCAAGCTGCGAGTGCATCCAGCGCATTTTCATCACCAGCAACTGCTGCGCGTGCAAGTCCCCTGATAGCTGTTTCTGAGCTAGGATGAGGGGTGCAGAATGTTACATATGTGATTACATCGTTTAGCTGGTGATGGAAAGATGTCAACGGAGCTCCTGCACCTGATTGCCAGCCTGAAAGCGAGCCTGCAGCATCTGCAGCGAGCAGTCGGCCTCCTCCGAGGCTGAAAGTAATTGTTGTGAGGGCGGCATTGTGTGGTGCCTCTAATCGAGCCCAAGAATATTCTAGCCAAATATAGAGTTCACCTCCATCCCAGCCCACCACTAGCAACTTTCTTGTAGGATGCCATGCTAAAGCAGTTACTTGATTAGATACCAAAATGGGCCACTCACACCCTTCTAATGGTAAACCCTGAAACAAAATCATATTCTTTGTCAATTAAGCATAGAAAGAATGATGTAGAAGAAAAAAAACAGCATATAGACTTCCATCTCTCTGGTTGAATGATTTCGTGGATGCGGCTAGTTGCAATGGACAAAACTATATTAAAGACTGACACAGAATTGGAAGACGTACGAACGTCGAAGTAATCAATGCTTGAGTATAAGCCTCTGCTTTTAAATATATTTATGTATATATGTAGATTTACAGCTGAGGATAGAAATTGATTATACAATGATGGTACAACTATCAGATATCACTTACAGTTTCCTGAAATATTGTAACAAATCCTCCCTTTTCTTGATTGTATGAACCTACAGCCAGAAGAGGCAATGATGGATGCCAAGAGCCAACTGTAGACACTATATTTCCATCAAGAAAATTAAGCTTTGTATCGATATACAAAGTCATTTTAAATAGTCTATATAATACGTCTTATGAAACTTAGTTTTAAATAGTGCTTACATTTCAATTGAACATTCAAAAGTTGTTTTAAATTGAATGTTTAGTAATGATTATTTGGACTTCTGTCTTCTGAGAAATATTGTTTCCATGATAAAACTATAATCCCGTTACTATGGAAACCAAATGCGCCCGCCACACACTCGACGAGTGGCCGAGTGGCGTGGGAAGTAGCGAGGAAAGTAGGCAGAGACGTAGTGTGGCCACGTTACTCGTCATGCCACTCGTCATGCTCCTCGTCCTCGCCCGCCACACGGCAATACGAGCGGCAACACGAGCGGCAATACGAGCGCGAATGACTGTCCACATACTCGCGCGGCCGCAGTTCGTGCCGAGCGCTAATATAATTAATGTAGCATAACATTAATATAATTAGCTATACTACAAATACACGCACTCGCTGCCACCACAGTTTCAACGTCCATTGTGTAGCAACGACGAATAGACAAGTGCGGCGCGTAGCGATTAATTGCGCGATTAATCGCGCGATTATTCGCGCGAGTAGAGCAGTGTGTGGACAGACAGGGCAACATCGCGGCAGCGATGCGGCAGCGCGAGAAGCATGACGAGGAGCATAGTGTGGCGCGAGCAAAATAGAAACCAGTACTGTGCTGCCAGTATGCTGCTAGCTAAATACATCATCTAGGAGATTTTTAACAGCCTGGTAACAGATGGACAAACAGACAGACAGATGGACAGCGTAGTCCTAGTAATAGGGACCTGTTTTACCCTTCTTGTACGGCACCCAAAAATAATATAGTTTCAAATTTTCATGATTTTTTCCTATATGTAGTGCGTTTAATATTTTCTGTCAAATCGATTTTACTTTTTTATCTCATCAGTGAAAATATGAGGCGTTTCAAAAAAAAAATTAAGTTCCTAAAAGTACGATAGGTGGCGTGGATTTAACCTGGTATCTTATGTCATAAAGCCCAAAGCCTGCCCTTAGAACCCAAAAAAGAAAGAACAAAAATTAACATTTAGATGTTAAATAAATGACATTGAAATATTACAAAACACGTGTAGATTAAATATTTTTTCCCAATTAAAAGGAATGGCAATTAACTGTCTGATTACAAAATTAAAAAAAAACGAGCAAGTTTAATAAGTAAGGTCACAGATGAAAAATCATATCATATCATAAAATCATGAAATATCATATCATAAAGTGACACGCTACCAAAGCTTTCACTCCTTCCACTATGATCCTACTTATTATTATTATTGTAATGGCGGCTGTACACACTCGCCGAGACACACCAAGACAGGCCGAGAACGAGTATGTAGACGGTGCATTAGCCTTGTCTCGCTCTCTCGTGCCTCGCCTCGGTTGGTCTCGGTCACTGGTCGGTTTTTTGCGCCCGAGTCAAAGGGTCTCGTTGAGTCTCGCGAGGAAAACGAGAGCGAGCATGTACACACTTGTTCAGTTAGTTTATCGCTGACTGTGTTCGCGTTGTTTTAAGTATTTACCTGCTTCTATTGCGGTGCATAGTAACCATCCACCATCTTCTCCTTCGCCATGGCTTAAGAATTTTCTTTCTATGGTAAATGGATAAAAAAATTATAATAGCTCACAGCACAAAGGCAAACAGCAGCTGCAATTTCCACGTCCATTGTCACAGAAATCTTCCGTACAAATGAAAAAACGAGTGTGTACACGTATGCTCTCGCCGAGAACATCATCGGCCGAGACTCTCGACGAGAGGCTCTCGATGAGTGTGTACAGCCGCCATAACAATTTGTACTCGTACACTGTAAACGAGGCATTGACATTTAGAGTTGCCATGTAACACGCGAAAAACGGGCTCGATAAAACTGGCTGTACAAAGCTGCATAAACAAAATCTTGGCCCGTTTTGTACAGCCCGTTTTTCGTGTACTTCGTAAAATCTGTTGTTGGATCGCGTAAAACCGTTCATAAAGGCCAAAGATACAAGGCTTTATTTTTATAACGTTGCCGTTACTTTGATAAACGGACACTGGCAGCCCAACAATGGCCGACAATCAACATATCTGACTGACGAGTTTTTTTGCGTCTAAGGATTGTCTCTCTGCATCGTATTTCTGTAGCAGTACGTGTCAATTTAGAAAAAAATGTGTTGATATCAATGGCAGCACTAAATTTGTAAAAATATTGTCCCTAGTCTCCTCCCGCCTTTCGCACAACTTCGTTTCGTCAAATTATAATATTCAAACCAACTTGTGTGTTGCATTTTGGCATTGCGTTGCATCTAGACTAGCAATAAATCGTAGACTGTTTTATGCTAGCGATAATATTTGCCGGCATCAGCGGCGTCAAAACTATTCTTTTATCAGCTTCGACGCCTTCGACCAAATCGAAAGCTTGGCTTGGAATTATTAACTCTCAAGATGTGGTACCTAACATCGGACGGTGATAAAAATATCTACGTGGTGCCACAAAAGAAAGAAATTACTATTGGACGAAGCCCCGACCAATCTATTTGTGATTTTGCTATTCAGGATGATCCTTCGATAAGCAGGAAACATGCTGTTTTGACGAATCTCGAAAACAGTCTGTACATAAAAGACTTGGGTTCCAGGTATGGTACATTTGTCAACAATTCTAAGGTAGAAAATACCAACAAACAGCTAAAAGACACTGATGTAGTAAAGTTTGGCAAAATGGGCAGTATTTGGAAAGTCCATGAAGACAATTTCGTTACATGTACATCAACATTGAAAGGCGAAAATCTTATTACTTTAAAGCAAGTTCTTGCTAAGATTGGAGGTGTGTTGAAAGGTGATTGGGATGATACATGCAAATATTTAACTATGCCTGCTATAACACTGACAATCAAAGTAGTGCTGGCACTGGTACAAGGTTCTCACATTGTTACAACTAAATTTTGGAATGAATGCCTCACTGCGATCACCAACAATGAACCTTTACCCGATCCTAAAAAATATACTCCCGAGATTGTGGAGACGACCCTGAATAAAGATGCTGTGTCCTTTTTGCCTAATAGCAAAAGGGGAAAACTATTTGCAGGCAAAAAGTTCATATTTTTCTCTCGGCGCCAATATGAAATGTACAAACCAGTGTTGCTCCAAGGTTCAGCTACTCCATTGTTGCTGAGTGAATCCAAATTCTCAAAAGCGATGCTGTCTGATGATGATATGGTGGTTATTCAGTACAACATCATATCCACCAGTCAGGAGACCGAAACTCAAAGAAGTCAAATCAGTGAAATTCTCAATTACTTGAAAGAGAAAGGCAAGAGAGTTATTGCTGATGCAGAGATTGGACTGGCAGTTTTGTATGTCTCAACAGAAAAGTATTGCAACCCAGGGTTTAACTATACCTCTGAAGTTGTGAGACAATCCCCAGCACAAGCAACCCACAACAAGGTGCTGGCACAAGATACACAGGAGCGGACTCCATCAAAAAAAGACAATGTGGTCATAAATGAAAGCCTCGCATCAACAAACGATGGGATCTCCTCTAAAAGAAGACTGAGTGATGATGATATGGAAACAAATGCCAACAAAAAAATGGCTACAAGTGTGAGCAGTGCTTCAACTGAAAATACCAAGAGGAAGTATGATGATGAAGGCTCTTGCAATCCAAATAAGAAAATGGCAATTGACAATACCTCTGATGAGGACTTGTTTAATTTCATTACCCCTGGTTCAAACGATATTTCTAACAAAACCAAGTCTGCAGACAAGCTCAATCTTTCAAAGCCCCAGAAAAGAAAGGCAGGATTAGATTCAAGTGATGATGACTTGTTTAATTTTGTGCAGAATGAAGAAAATGATGCTTTTAGAAAGATGTTTGAGGAACAAGAAGTCCATGCTAAAAAACATAAACTGGACACTACGGCTGAAGACATTTCTGCTATGAGAGGAATAAAGCTTGAAGAGCTGAACAAGATCAATCAAAACTGGAATGCCAATGTGATCAAACCTAACAATATCAAGAAAGAAGCCGATGACCTGGATGAGCAATTAAATCAGCTTAATATTGGGTCTGTGGTTATAACTATTAAAGAGAACTTGATAGTTAAAAAGGAACCCATCGAAATAGAAGATCAAAGTAACAGCATGAAAAATTTCAAGAAATTCAAAAAAGTATGGCCAATTAAGATGCAAGTGACTGTAATTCCAAAGTCGTCTATGAGTATTGTCAAACCAAATGACAACTCGCATGAAGCTTCATTAAATGCTCTGCCCTCAAACAACATCTCTGAGGAGGCAACTATGAATGCCATGGTATCAAATGATATCTCTGAAGAATTATCTCTGGTATATTGAAAACTGATTTTTTATGTTCTACAATAGTAATATTAGGTTGGGGAAAAAGTCTTATCGCATTGTAGTATGTATGAACTAACTTGTAATAAAATCTCTTTTGCTACATTATTTGTATCTGGCTGGTTTTGGTATCATTGAAAGTTTAAATTTTAAAGAACATAATTCCAAATTCAAATTAGGAAAATGTGTGATTTTCATTTGTTTTTCGTACTGTCAAGATGAGTGAATCTAATGAAGAAATTCGATACATTTTAAAATTTTACTACAAAAAAGGTAAAAATGCAACTCAAGCCGCGAAAAAAATTTACAATGTTTATGGACCTAGTGCAGTGTCTGTGAGAGTAGCACAAATTTGGTTTAAGCGTTTTCAATCCGGAAATTTTGATGTCAAAGATGCACGTCGCTCTGGTCGCCCTATTACGGATAAAATGGATGCCATTTTTGAAAAAGTAGAGCAAGATCGGCATATCACTAGTTACGACGTATCTGAAGAACTGGGAATTGACCACAAAACAGTTTTGACGCATTTGAAAAAAACTGGGTACACAAAAAAGCTCGATATTTGGGTACCTCACGAGCTCACTGAAAGAAACCTATTGAACCGTGTACTCATTCGCGATTCTTTATTACGACGTAATGAAACCAAACCATTGTTCAAGAAGCTGATAGCTGGTGATGAAAAGTGGATCACGTACGACAAGAGCGTGCGAAAAAAGTCGTGGTCAAAGGCCGGTCAGGCTTCACAGACTGGCGAAACCCGGGTTCGCAACAAGGTGATGCTGTGTGTGAGGTGGGATTGGAAGGGCATTATTCATTATGAGCTGTTACCACCAGGCAGGACCATCGATTCTGAACTCTACTGCGAACAACTGCTGAGATTAAAGCAAGAAGTTGAGAGAAAGCGGCCGGAATTAATCAACAGAAGGAGTGTGGTTTTTAATCATGATAACGCTAGACCTCATATCTTTAGCCGCTCAGCAAAAATTAAGAGAGTTTGGCTGGGAAGTGTCAATGCATCCGCCGTATAGTCCTGACCTTGCACCTTCAGATTTCCACTTGTTTCGGTCTCTTCAGAATTCTTTAGGCAGTGTCAGGTTAACATCACGAGAGGACTGCCAAAACCACTTGTCGCGGTATTTTGATCAGAAGTCCCAAAATGTCTATAGCAATGGGATCATGTCCCTACCTACAAGATGGCAAAAAGTTATCGAACAAAATGGTACAAAATGGTACACAAAATGATTAAATGTAAATAAACTAAATTAAAAAATGTTTTGAATTTTCCTAAAAAATGCGGAGAAACTTTTTCCCCAACCTATTATTATGTAAAATGACATTGTGCTGTACTATTTCTGATTTTTTTAGTTCTATGAATAAAATTAAGTAAGTACATTATAATTGTATTTATTTTTAAGAAATCCACATATTATTCATTGTCTTCTTTCTCTAATTCTTCATTTTCCTCTCCACTGCCACCACCAGATTCTTCTTCATTGTCACTGCAATATGAAAGAAATTTAGCCCACAGCAAGAAAACCTACTCCTACCTACTAATATAATTTTTACATTTTAAAAAAACTTTATGACCAATCCAGAAGAGGGCTCAAACTTAAACATAAAACTGCTGGATAGATTTTTATGAACTACAAATATTTGTTTTCAAATACAAAAAATTGCATCAACATCAGTTAACACTTTGTCTGGGAAAACCTTGTGTTTTCCTTTGTACATGTGGCCAGGCACACCAGGCGCACGCCACGCGCGTAAAACGCATTTGACTATTAGCCACACCTAAGGCAAGCACATGTGATTTAATAATCACATGTGCTTGCAGTCAAAGTGTTAAGCCATTATGAAAGTTTATAATAGATTAAGTCTCAAGGACTTAATCTATTATAAACTTTCATATCCTTAATCTTAATATAATAGATACAAACATGCAAACAACACCTTATCTAGGGATTCTATCTAGGGACACATTTATCTTGTTTCTCCTTTAGTCATAGTGCATTAAGCAAATAGCGACTGCTACAAAGAGTACATATTGAAACTGCAAAAACACATTTTTATTTATTGTACCAATTCTACAAATAAGTTCAATGAAAATTAGGTCATGACTTGAAATTGCTCTCCTGCAAAAAACGCCACTTACAGTTCCGAATGTTCCGATACTGTTTGTAAGGGCAGTTGATATATTATGCATATTTCATACCTTATCTCCATTTCCTTAGTTTTTAGTAATTGGACAGTGCCATCTGGAGCCACCCTCACTTTCCTGTCAAGGTAGGTGGTCAACTCATCCTCCAACACATTGAAGTGCTTGGGCTTTTTCTGGGTCAGCTTAGGTGGAGTGATTGTGCTGGATGACCCTACAATAAAAAAAAATTATACCTGACAGTATAGGAAGTAATTAATGGGTTGAAGACATGTGACAAGTACCAGTGGTGAGAGTGCTCTCAGCCAACTACTTGGTTTGTTTAACATTTTGACGAAGTGAGACAGACGGAAGAAGCATGATTTGTTTGCTCAGCCGAGTATCTCTATTTACTGTTTCGCCACTTTTTACATGAAATCAAACCATTACACTTATTATAAAATAATTCTGTGCTCCTCTTTGTTGGTTCACAGCTAAATAGATCTTGATAAAGTTGGGAATGAAAGTAGTGTAACAAGGACAGAAAGGATACTCTAATCCAAGCAAATTGAGGTGCTGCTAATACATAACATTGGGTGCAATTTTTTCTTGAATAAATTGATTGATACATACGTAAAGTTGCATACAATGGCAGAGATAGCGACAGTGGCAATTTCAATGAAATAGATCGAATATTTGCTTCTCCCCCAGGAAACTTTGTTTTTATTTGTTCAACCAGTGACAGCACATTTTCTTTGAGCTTATCTTGAGGCATTCCTGTATGGCCGACTTGAATGGTTGAAGTTTGTCCTTCATTTAATCTCAGCATAGCAGTTTTCAGTCCAATATCAATTTCTTTCTTGATATCCTTCTCATTAATTCTCACTGGAATGAGCATGTTATGTTTTTTGAAGAACATTTTCCCTAACAGATGTGAGACATGGTTCAAAACTCTAGTGTCAACCATGATGTAGTCATGTTGGGTTAGAAGTCTGCGCTTCAACTCATACTGGTCATATTCTACCTTAAGTTGTCGAACTGGTAGCACTGTTTTTACCTGGAAAAGTAAAGATTAAGATTGAATTATTTTTCAAGACACTTTCATTTTTCACTTGTATTTTTTTCTTTGGGTCAGCTTTGGATGTAGAGCATTATTTCAGTATAATAGTTTTATTTTATTTCCTGTCAATAGATACAAAACCAAAACCTTACTTCAGTAACACCAGCCTTCCTCAGAAGCTCTTCCCAATGGTCTACAGTTGGTTCATGGTCAATTTTTCTGCCTTTCTTAATATCTGGAGTTATCAGACACACTTCCCGTGTGGATGCAACTGTGCTATGCGGTAGAACACTGTAACACAAATATCATATTATCAAATGAGAATAAACAAAAATCAAATATCTGTTCAATGAGTTTGTTACCTTTTTACACCAAAATAGCTAAAGCATCTTTATGAAATCTGGCAAGATAGTGTGTTTCATGCTCAGAAGTATGATACCTACCTACTTTATATCGCGAAAAAATTACAGGAAACTGGATATTTCAAACCTCTGCTGGTAATAGTCATATCTGCACAAGCAAGCAAGTATACCAACATCCTCAAATATATAATAAATTATAGTAAAGTTACTCACAATTTAATGTTCCCTTGGGTGTTTTGTATCTTTATGCAGTGTATTTCAGCAAATATAACTGTTTCATCATCAAAGATAGCATTCTTCTTCATAGAATGAGTCGCTAACTGTTGCAGAGCATCAAGACATGAGATAACGATATTTTCTTTGATATATTTTGAAGGCATGACATATTTAATTTTCTTCTTCTTTTCCTTTTCAGGCTCCACTTGCACCTTTTGTACAGTTTCAATTATTTTGGCCGTTTTCTCCTTTTTTACCTTCAACTCCGGCTCTTTTTTAAAAAGCTTTTTATTAACTTTGTCTAATGTTTTGGGTTTTTGCATAACCTTTGCTGACTTTGGCTTTTTAACTGAAACCATTTTACGGACTTTATGAGACGGAATACTTCTCAAAGGAAACCAGGAAAATAATGAAATTAAATCTGGTTAAAATCACATGCGCCCCATGCAACTTTTAACATGAAAACATAACCTAAAATCTCGTTGTAATGTTTTAAATCCAATTGTCAGTGTCAGTGATGTCAGCGTCACTTTTCAATGCCATAAAATGTCATAACTTTTTTCTTTCATTTTGACTCTAAGCGTCGCAACTTGATTCCTTATTTGCTTTTTGGACCAGGGCCAGATCTAGAAGGAAGCACCCAGGGTAATACCTGCCCGATCTTTAGTCTAGGGGCGCCAATGAAAAGTAATTGCATCAGTTTAGAAAAATCGTAAATTGGTTCACATAGGAAAAGACAATGTACCTATATTTACATGTTTTTGACTTAAATTAAGTATACTTCAGGCTCACATACCTACTTCCACACACCCAAAAATAGTAGATAAGTCCATCCTAGAAAGGAGTATAAATAAATATGTATATGTAATATATCAAGCTTCGGACTAGAATACCTATTGAGGTCACAAATTTGAGATGGGCAGGCTGATGCCCTAAGAGTTGATGCGCATTCGTTAACACTTCATCGATCTTATTATTTTTTATGCTATAGTAGAAAAGGCAGTCGGATATAAGACAAATAGTTTGTCTGGGAAGCTTCCATTGTTTGTGTTGTAGTACTTGTAGTTAAGTTACGTGAATCAAAATGCAAAGGTATAAATGTAGCTATGTAGGTATATGCGAGTACCTACCAACTACATCGCTCTATTCAAGTGGAATTATTGATATAAAGTTTCTACGTGTTTTATTGCAGTTGTAAATCCACCTTGCATCTTTGGTCATTCCAACAAATAAGGTATTTTAGTGGTTGGTTTACTTAGGAAATATTGAGAAGTAGTAAAGTTAATTTAATCTTTATGTACACTTTAGTCCCTATAATTGAACGAACTTTAAGTAAACTGCGCCCAGGTAGGGCTGATGCTCTCAGGCTATTTTCATAGGAGGGCAAACTTTTTGTAGTGGTAGGGCTCTTTTGCAGAGCCCGCCTGGGGAAGTACCACACCTTTGCCAGTTATTTCACCGCAAAGCAGTAATGTGCAAACATTACCTACTGTGTTCCGGTTGGAAGGGCATTGTTTCCAGTGAAATTACAGGGCAAATTGGAGATTAAACAACATAAATTTCAGGGTGACGAGCGCAGTGCTGTGCCACGCAGGGTCTTGAATTCTGCGAGTTCAAAATTCTGGGTGGCGCAGACCTGTTATGGGCAAACGTGACGTCTAACATCAGGCGAGCGATTTGCTCGTCTCGTCACTCAATTACATAAAAAAAAGAACTGGTGGAACTTAATGGCAACTGTGCGCCCTTAAGGTTGTTCGATTTTCATACTAATCTATTTGTACGTTCATGGGCGACGAGTGTATAATTTTACACTGAAATGACTTTATTTGGGCTTTTAAATTGTCTTTATTGGTGGCATTTTATCTTTAGTTGAAGAAAACAGTAAATTTAATAGTAGAAATAACATCGAATTTTAGTTAATTTTTGTCAATGTGTGAGTGAACACAGATAGTGTCGTACGGTGCCTACACAGAATACATAATAGTATTCTGTGTCGGCGATGACGCGCGACGTTGCCAGCTCGTGGCATACGCGAGTCACGCGCTGTTGCCGCTCTTCTCTGTTTTCGGTCTTCGAAATTCGCTCAGCTCAAAAATCAATTATTGAAATATTGGACAATGTATTGCCAGTATTTGAATTTGGATAAATTATAGGGAAATTATGAAACAATAAATAATTATAATATGTACCTTGGGGGAGACCTTTGCCCAGCAGTGGGACATTACAGGCTAACTAAAAAAAAAAATAAAAAAAAATATGTTCCATGTATTAATTATGTAAAAAATATACCTACAACATACAATTTATCAATTATTTTTTTTTCAAACGTCAATCGTCAAGTGATGTTCGTTGGTAAGCGCATCATTTGGGAACATCTGATCTGAACTGATTTGGTATTTTTTTTAAAGTTAGTTATATAATATAAACTCCTACTTAGATTTTATGGAATGAAAGCTTGGAAGTTGTCCAGAAAATTGCATGTTTTTAAACTACTTCGGTAAATAATAAATACGTGAGAGGAGTGTGGAGTTTTAGTTGTTCCAGAGTATTTACAAGAAAGTGTTACCTCTAAAACAAATCATTATGAGTTCCAAAAAATTATATATTTACTCGCATGGTTATACAGATAAAAATCAAAAATAGAAGGAAAACATTATTTGAAAATTCGATAATTTTCATGGATAATTTCAACTCATGGCGTTGGCAGCACTGTTTGCGTAAGTTCGCGTTTACAACGATTCGATTTTTCTTGAATTCTTGTTTTCAGTGTTTTCTGTTTTGTATAAATGATACCTACCTATAATATCAGAGTGCCATTCTAGATTTTATCGGTGTTTTACCAAAATAAACCATGGCACCACGTACTTCGCAAAAAGATTACAAAAGCCACAAATACTCTGGTCCCAGGAAAAGTCGCAATAGAATTCGCGCGCAAATGAAACGATATCATGGAGAAATCAAAAGGTTAGTACTTTTAGTACAAATACGTACCTACTCGGTACTCTATTAGTATTATATTACACACAAAGTTATGTATCGCAGTTAATTATTTTCGGCTAACTTTCGAAAACATAACCTCTCTAAAGTTTCTAAAGCCAATTTGGAATGGTTAGTTTTTTCTGATTTTCTTGTTGCTAGTCGCTATCATTTGTGTCATAACACAAACAAAACAAAAATGTTTGTCTGAATAAAACACTTGATTTTTAAAAGAAAAGAAAAGGAGTAATTATGTATGTTTGTCTGTTTTTATGTGATCTCCCAGCACCTAAACGGCTTGACTGATCGTGGATTGCGAAGATTTGTCATTGTACCCTTAGTGTCATAAGAACGGCTACAATTTTCAGTAGGAATTTTCAACTTTCTTATAGTAAAAATTGTTGATGCAGGGAGTGGCCAGGTTGTGTTACGAAATAAATTAGAATATACTTAATTTTGGCTCTGTTACAGATATGTAAAAGAAAAGCGACCACACCCTGCCACAACCACGTGAAGAGTATTTTGTATAAAAACAATGTTCTGACGTGTGACATGGCATATGGACAACACAACGAATCGGTGGCGCGAACACTGTTCATCGAACAACGGAAGAAAAGCGTACGACCAGCAGGGCTCTTCATCGACAAAGAGTTTGGCTTTTTAGGAGCTAGTCCAGATGGTATGTAGGAGTGCTCATTTATTATAATTGTTTTTATACTGAATTTTTTTTTATATTTAGCATAGTACAAATTATTATTCAATTAATTTCAGGGGTTATTGAAGCAGAAAAAGCCATTTTAGAGATAAAATGTTTCCCCTCACTGGCTCGCAACAATCTCAACATTTGTTCCGCTGCCAAAGCTGGAAAAAATTTTCCTCTCTGCGTCGCTAGCGATGGAAGCTTGCAAATGAATAAAAAACACAACTTCTACTATCAGGTTGGTAGTGATTAATTATATTTAGCAAAATAAAATAAAATAAAATTAAATAAATGTAATGTGTGAATAAATGGGTTATTTTTTTGCAGATCCAGGGACAACTGCGGGTTTCCGGAATGGAAAAATGTTATTTTGTCGGCTTTATTTCTCCAACTCAAGACATCACCGTATTGGAAATCGAGCGCGATGAAGTTTTCATCAGCAATATGTTACCGAAGTTGGAGAAATTTTATAAAAATTGTGTATTGCCCGAAGTTGTCCTACGAAGAGTGCGCAATGATCAAAAATGTTTAGACATTGCATTGTGGTAGATGCGTTTGTGCAGCCAGAGGAAGGCAAGAAAGTTGGTCGTGAAAGATAAAAAAAAACATTGTAAATAATTAAGTACGGAAATATAAACAATAATAAATACATATATCAACTTCAGTGGTACCTAATTGTTTTTTATTTTACCTGATATAAGGAATACAAACACACTTTCTCTTCTCACAGTCATAATATGTGCAGGATAAGGTTATTTTAACTTTTCTTATTATTCCATAATACTGAATAAGAAAACATTTAGAAAAAAAAATTACATGTCGGTCCTGTCGTTATCAAATTATGCGCTTACTAAGGAACAGTATTTGATTTTTATTTAGAAGACAAAAAACATCGCAAAAAAAGCATGCTAAGCACGATTTGAACTCGATACCACGGTATCAAATACCTGGACTTCTAACCACTGGTCCAAACTATGTAATGGATAGGATGTCGAAATTAGCGCATAGTTGGAACCACGTTCGAACACAACAAGAGCCTTGTCTCTGTGTGAGTGAGTAGTCTGCCGCGGCCCGCAATATTGCCCGGTACAAATTCAGTTCTTTAAAAAACGAAAACACTACTGAAATATAGCTGAGAAAATAGCAAATAATTTATTATTGTCGACAAATATATTACCATGAAATAATATGCACATTTTCATTTATAAAAAAATAAAATACGTCAAATTAAAACATCAGCGCCATCTATTGGCACTGATGTGCCTAGCTAACCGCAACCAACCACCTTAAGTATGAGTTGTAAGCATGTTGTAAGCCTCTCTAAGGCAGTCGTCCGACCGCCGGCGATGAACTAGAAACGAGTAAAACTAGAAACTATAAACGAGTTGGCGATCAGCGGGAAGCGAGTGTGTAGTTTCGATAGTTTTGTCGCCGGGCTATATGCGACTGTGCAAGTGCGACGAGCGAGTACTCGCGCCACTCGCCCGCGGGCGCTGAGCGAGTTTATTTTTGAAAGCTCGTCGCTCAGCGATAAAACTAGTAAAGCGAGTCGTCGCCGCCAGTGTGAACAGTCAGCGAGCATCTTTTAATATGTGCATCTCTTTCGTTTACACTGAATGTACATTTATTGTCCTTTTCTTGCGAGAGAAAATCGCCGATAGTTACTCGTTTACTCGCCGGCGCGGTCGGACTGCTACCTAAGGCACCGGTCTGACCGCCGGCGATGAACTAGAAGCGAGTAAAACTAGTAACTATAAACGAGTTGGCGATCAGCCAGAAGCGAGTGTGTAGTTTCGATAGTTTTGTCGCCGGGCTATAAGTGCGACGAGCGAGTACTCGCGCCACTCGCCCGCGGTCGCTCAATCATCTCAGCTCCATACGTCTACTTTAAATGCCGCACTGTAAAGAAATGATCAAGCGAGTGAGCGAGCATCGCTGAACGAGTATCGCTGAGCGAGTTTATTTTTGAAAGCTCGTCGCTCAGCGATAAAACTAGTAAAGCGAGTCGTCGCCGGCGGTGTGAACAGTCGGCGAGTACTTTTTAAAATATGCATCTCTTTCGTTTACACTGAATGTACATTTATTGTCCTTTTCTTGCGAGAGAAAATCGCCGATAGTTACTCGTTAACTCGCCGGCGCGGCGGTCAGACCAGTGCCTTAGGGTCGATACACATCTGACGGAAAATGCGTCGCGTATTTTCGGTCGCGTAACGCCAGAACAGAGAAATGTATAATAAAACATCCAACCTTTCACACTTGACGCACTAGCGCATCATCGGTTGAGTGTGAAAGGTTGGATGTTTTAGGCACTGGTCTGACCGCCGGCGACGACTCGCTTTACTAGTTTTAACGCTGAGCGACGAGCTTTCAAAAATAAACACGCTCAGCGATACTCGTTCAGCGACGCTCGTCGCACTTATAGCCCGGCGACAAAACTATCGAAACTACACACTCGCTTCTCGCTGATCGCCAACTCGTTTATAGTTTCTAGTTTTACTCGCTTCTAGTTCATCGCCGGCGGTCAGACCGGTGCCTAAAGCAGGCCTCCACCGAAGCTGCCAGGTCGGGTAGGCTAAGCTAGGCTGCGTACGCTGACGGGTAAAGATTTTGGTGTCGTATTTTTATACAGTCTGTTGGACTCCGGGCATATGGTTGAAAAAGTTATATTGCTTACTTTAAGTGTAATGAAATAGAGTAGATAAGTTAAACAAAATACCTAGGTAGGTATAGCTCGAATGATTTCTCATAATTTGCGTTTTAAAAAAATAGGTAGGTACTAGGTACATAAAAATAGCATGTTTAAAATAAATAGTATGGATGTATTAAATCTATCGAATTGTCATACTAAACTAGTAGGTATAATTTAAATTTTGGGCTATCCTTTATTTATTTTTTCAGTGATATTATTTCCACTCTATTTAGTGAACAACAAACCATAAAAGATCTCGATTCTTATAGTTATTATAATATGGGATGGAGTGAGTTATCAGAGTTATCGATAACTTTTTACACTTACTACGGTCAGCTTGTAAAGCAGGTATATCGATCCCTATTGTAAACTAAATTTGTAAGTGGTAATACTACTTGTTGATATTACTATTTACTCATACTTTAGGCTGCACTTCGATTTAGGATTCAATTTTATTACGTACAAAAATGCAGCGTTGAAAATTAAATATAGAATCCACAATATTCAATAAATAGGTGAGCTTAATATTGTAGAGTCCCACTGCCGCAGAACAATTAGAGGCTTCGACTTTGGCAAAGCTCCAAAAAAGAGCACCTGTGATCTTAGCCGGTGAGGTGAAGTAACACATTTTGTGGCTACTTGCCGGCCTCAGCGCGCTTTTGATAACGGCGTGTAACGGCGTTGCTACGTGCGGTTTATGTAACGGATCGTGTACCCTACCTTTACCTGAGACAAATTGGACACTTGGGTTCGTGCTCACGTAAGAAATGAACTTGCTCTGATCAGGTATGTTTTTGCTTTATCAGCCCGGGGTAGATCTCGGGTTTGTTCTCGAGGCTCCTCCTACACGTAACTGAAATATCATGCTAAAAAAGAGTAGGCAGGCTTTGTAAAGAGTAGGTAGGCTTACGAGCAATTTAATTGTACCTACTCATAAGCTAGGATAATTATACATGTAGGTACCTACTCGTATTTGTAGCTCATACAAGGTATACGCAATAACCGAAATAATTACACGTATCTTCCTGCATATGCCTTGCCTAAACCTTATATTATATTAATACTAGACAACACGTCAAACTCTAGGTATATGCAAACCATTGGGCATACAAAGTTTCAACAGCTGATTAACATTAAGTTTAGAACTAGCTAATATGTACCTGCAAAGCGGAGCTACAAGTTAGGAACGTGAACTGTCGGCCGCTGGCAGCTACCTATCCTCCAAAACCTACCCCTAAGTTTTAAGTTTGAGGATACACATACCCAATAGAGCTAGTAGGTATGTAAGTATATCCCTAGGCACATATCAGGTTCATTTAAAAGGCACAAACTAATTTAGAGCTCATCAGGACTTTCTTACTAAATTGTAGATATCTAATTACAAGACGAGCATAACGCTTTTATTAAAATATGTAAGAGAAAAAAAATAACCCTAAAACTTGCTGAAAAAAACCAAAAGGTTCTCGTATCCACTTGTTGGCATATTAAAAGTAATTTTGCATACAGGCAAAGATTTTACTAATGAAAAGAAACATGTATTTTTTGTGATTGAGAACTGAAAATTATAGCGATTGGCGTATTCGCTGTCTGTTAAGCATACCCTTTATGAATAACCCTGTATAAAGCACCGATGATATATTATATGAAATGAGTTTTGGCAAATATATTTTTTATTTGCGGTGCGGTTCGTCTCATGTCCTTCAAACGGCATACTTACTTTAAGTTTGCTTCGAAGTTGTTCGCCGCTGCTGACTGCTCTACCATAACTTTTCACTGGGACAGCTACATAATGCTCAATCGAGGGTTCTTTTTTTTTTTTTTTTTTTTTATTCAAGATTTAAGAGCTTTCTCGAATCGAGGGTTCTAGTTTTATGTAGTTGCTTACTTTATGATTTTGTTTGGATCTACGAAGTTTGCAGATTCTTTGTTAGTTATTAGTCACAGCAATATTTACGATAGCAGATAGAATTGTAGGCTTTATTCGAAACAAGTAAATAAGTTTACTTTCTACAGAATTTATTCTACCTCTATAGTTATAGTAGGTGAATAGATCCTACAAAAAGCTGTTTATTTCATCAGTTTAAAAGTAACTCTCATGTTATAACAGGGCCATACGTTATTTCAATGCAAAAAATCATCCAAATTCGGTGAGCCGTTTCAGTATAAAAAGAAGTAGGTAACAAAGATACATATAGGTACAAACACACCCACTCACAAACTTTGGCATTAATATTTTTTCATGATGTGATTATTGTGTGATTATAATTGCTCAACTAAAAATAAGTAAGTACTTATATATGTAGGTATCTGGTATATGTATGTTATGTATGTCTAACAGTAACACTTTATGATGACATCTGTAGCTATCGATTTATTTTATTATTATTTGTGCGTTCATTCTTCCAAGCTTGAATACTTAAGTTTTGCCCTTTTGTTGAATATCGGTTCAAGGAATTTTCATAAAATAGGTACAACTGTGGTGTAGGTACGAGAAGGTTATTTGAAGAATCTGGATGAAGATTTAAAACTCACTGGATGTTTTATGCAGGAGGCAAGGGTATTCTGGGCCGTTCGAGACTCGCGGTCACTCTCACCGTCATGATATTTTTAATGTTGGTAATGACCGAGATAATATCTCACTCGCTAGAATAAGGCAGTTAAGAATAAACGTTGTTTTTTTAGATAAACAGTTGTAGCCTATGTGTAAATACAGGGTATAAGCCACCTACATAAATACAATCCTCCATCCTCATCTAAGCCCGTTCTGCCGTTTTGCGTGATTTAGTAAGATACATACAAACTTACCTATTCGTTATGAGTTTCCCATCGAATACTATCTATATCTAATATATAGGTAGATTAGTATTAGTACAATATATTATTTTTGTAGGTGTTGGTAATATAAATGCCCACCATCGCCATCATATACCAAAGTTAACTTACCTAATAGAAAATACAAGTCTGTTAAGAAAGTGCCTACTTTAAGGAATATAATTTACTACCTCAACCTTTCTTCTTAAGTACCTATCTTCAGAAGGATGTTTATGTCGTGTTCCTACTTCCCAGAGACGTCGGATAAGCGAGCCACGGAATCGATGGTCCGGGCCGAAATATCACCTCCGTCGTCTTTACGACCATGCCCGGGATAACACGCCGCTGTAAATAAATGTGCTCTATTAGTATAGTAGGTACTTTTACCTGTAGGTGTGGCTATACATCTACACGTAGAGGTGCAGGTGGGGGGCTGTCGAACGCGTACTTCCCTCGGTTTACCAGCAACGCGAGTAATGAATTTGAATTTAAAACTTGGTATCAACTAAAACAGAAGGGAGCCCGGTCCCAAATAAATAACTTACGGCTATTTATGAGCTCGCAGATCTTCAGTAATCTACCTACCTATAATGTGTAGGTAACTAGGGACGTGGGTTGATTAATAAGGATAATACTCTAGAGACTTTTGTATGGGAAGCATCAGATGTGGTCTTGTATCGAAAAACTACTAGCTGTGTCTCGCGGTATCACTCGCTTTACTATCCCACAGATGCGTGAATGATGAATTAATGCACTAACATCTAGCTTGTAAATTGCAATGTATCTGTAGTTCAATATATATATCTGAATCTGAACAGAAACTATAAGGTTTTCTGAGATAAAACTATTTCAATAGCTTATTTGGTATTCCAGGGTATAAGTTATATCCATACCAAATCATCAATTATACGTAGAGCCGTTTCAGCGTGAAGAAACACACACAAACTTTCGCAATAATAAAATGTGTGTGATGTGATTTATTTACCTAACCTTTAATATGGGATCTATTAGTATCAGTTGGGACTTTGGGACCGATCTAAGCAGTAAATAATTTTCTATTTAACGCTTGCCATTATACAAAATATGCAATAATATTTTACAGAAAAAACCATGGCGGTATTGGTAATAAAATAAAATAGGTCTAATCTGATAACATTTCTTTTTTAAATGGGACATCTAAGGCATTTATTTATTTTTATGTTACAAAATTTATTAACAGATTCAATCTAATCAGATTCAGATTTTTACTAACCTTAGAATAACCATCAGTTACATTAAGTTAAATACATTAATTAAGTAAATATATTAGTTTAATACAAACTGAAATGGCTATTTATGAAAATTTTATAATATTATACTAAAATCATAAAAAATATATATTATACCTACAACGTAAACTAAAATAAAATAATTGTGTCATCTCCATACATTTTTCACTGGTAGCCGCTGTTACGTAGAGCCGACATTTCTGGACCGTTAACGAAAGTTAGGAGGCACTTGTTTAAATTCCCAGTAATTTGCAGCTTCGTATTTCCACTAAATCTCGTGTAAACAGGTGTCAATGTTCTCACAGGCAATCACACACGTGAAGTGTGTCGGCAGCTTCACTGCGGTCGAGAACACACACGAACTCAGCCGGGGCGCCGCCGCGCCCGGGGACTCTGTACGTCGGCTATCGACCAATACTGCCAATTGTATGTTTATTTATGATTCCTAATGTTTTAACTTCGCGACGCTATTTAAGGAAATGGCAAAATAAGGTGTATATAGCTAGGAAAGTACGAGCAGGAAATTGCTTGGAAAATAACGTTCAGAAAAGTTGTCTATGTGGCGGCTGGTACCTAACCAAAACCAATCTTTAAACGGAAGGTAATCTTCACATTTTGCGATTCACGAGAATTGGTTTGAATTAAGGTTTTAGATACATTTTTTAAATTAACATTTTCTACTTACTTACCTACAAACAACTTACTTAAGTGCATACCTGTTTATTATTTTTCAGATAAAATCAACGAAATAATTTCATTTTCTCCCCAGAATAAACATTAACTATCCTTTGAATGTCGAAAGGTCGTGTTCGTGCGTTTGATCCTTTTCTCGAAACCGAGGGCAAGTCGTTGTTGGTGTTACACCTACTCGCGAGAGTATCAACCTTTGGGATGATTTGTAATTAGGTGAATACATTTACATACCTACTTTTAAATGTTACGTAGAGAAAATGTAAATTAATAAAATTAAATGGTGAGTAGGCAGATGCTTATCTTACAATCTTACTGATATTATAAATGTGAAAGTTTGTCTGTGTTTGTTAGTCCTTTACGCTAAAACGGCTGGATATCTGTACGTTTGTTAGTTCTTAACGGCTGGAGGTAAATGGATGATAGAAGGTATAGAGATTGTTTTACACTGGATTAACACTTATCATAACAGCTTTTCATCGCCACGCGGTTGAAAGCGCAGGGCGCAGGTTAGTAATATTATAAATTTTCATATATGTTTGAATATTTGTTTCTCAAACACTCAAAAACGGCAAACTGGATTTTGATGAAATTTAGCAAACATATAGTTAATAACCTGTAGTATTTATAGTTTATTTCGAAAAAAAAAATGATTCCTTTAGGACAGGGGTGATACCACGGGGCGTAGCTAGTGCCTAATAAATTATTAAAAGCATATGTGTAGGTTGTTAATGATGTGAAGCTCTGTGAACAACGAAGATTTAATTTTTTGAATTCATTAATAAAATACATGTTAGGCTAAATAATAAATTTAATCCTTGTTCGGTTTATTTCAATATAATTTCTACTGTGATCTCGTGACTCGCACACGTCATGTATATCTAAACTCATCATATTTGTGTTCCTAGTATAATGTACATATAATGTAAATTTGAGATGAAATTTTACTTCTAGGTACAAGCATTCGAGAGAAATAGAAGAGGTACAGCCTTGAATAGTTCAAACGTTAAATAACATAGATACGTACTCGTACATGGCAAAGAGCTAATATTGAAAAATAGCTAGGTTTGTACTAGGCACTTACTTCCTATAAAAATGGACGGTGTGATGTAAACGTGAAGTTGGGGTTCACCTTATCGAGCCAAAGTATTGAGTAAGCTCTCCTAAGACACTATTATATTCAATGTTAGATACGACACATCAAAATCCCAATGGATAGAGGATACTTTACTACTATCCTGATACTTACCTACTTTATCTGCGCCAAATACATTCTCATGCCTTATCTCAAGAGTCGAGGGAATAAGTCGGGATTATGTCATATATTTCCGAGTGCCCTGATAAATGTAAAAACAACGTGACAAATGGGCAAGCGAAGGGTAGGTTAAGTATGATATTTTATGTTGATATCCACTTATATGTAACCTAAGTAGAGATATCGCTAGTACTCAGTTACCGCAACTTTACACAGGTAAGTATGCAAATGTAAACGAACTATGCATGACATGTACGCTGTTAGGAATCCATGCTTTTATTATTCAGGGTTTCGCCTACATTTCCCTTCGTTATGCTTGTTAGCGACTCCTGACTTTCGAGCAAAGAGTACGGCAGCTCCCACCCATGCTTACCTACCTTTTCTTTAGATGCTGTCTTGAAATACTTGAATCGGTGTCGTGTGTTAGTAATTACTTAATCGGGTAACAGGAACTGATAAGTACTCTATCAAATATTAGAAATCCAAGATGTCAATAAAAAAAAATAAGGTAAGGTATAAAAAAATAAGGTAAGTAAGTGGTTGCTCGTTAAAACGTATCCATTTTCTGTTGTACCTAAGTGATTTTTTCTACAACATTTCAATTTAATAGTACACAGTTATAATAGAGGAAAGTAATGATAGTAAAAACATATATATAGTACGTAGTTTAAACCTTCGATCCTCGAACTTTGAGTAATTTCAGCCTAGTTGAAAATACACAGACACTTACAAACTACATACTTACAATGCATTCGAATTAGTGCTCTTTGCACGGGTTACTGAACACCTGCTACCTAGATAATTATTATTTACTATCGGATTCCTGGAATTTCGTGGCCGGTGCTGTTCGGCCTTTGTCCTCGTAGATTTCGGGCTATAAAATATAGCTTATAGCACTCAGGGATTGTATAGCTTTCCATTGGTGGAAGAATTTTTGAAATCGGACTAGTGGTTTCGGAGAGATCTCTCTACAAAATACGTACAAACTTTACCTCTTTGTAATATTAGTAAAAATTCTGTGGCATAGGTAAGTAGATTTCAGTAGCTATTGTATGTTGATGGATAAGAAACGAGCAAGGAAGACGTTGATGCAGCAGGTAAAGAACTAAATTTAAAACTTTGAAGTGCGCAAACATAAAAAATCTAAAGCTATACGATTTGCTCCCGGTTCTTGAGAGACAATGTTTTATTCAGGAGATGAGACTGGCCTTTGTGTTACTTGGTAGAAGCTCAAATAAATTATTAAGGACGAGGTAATCACTCCGTTTGCTAAGAAAATACAACGTACAGTGAAAAAATGTCTTCAGCGGCTACGGTAAATGTGTTGCGCATTATTTATTTATGAGTGTGCTGTGCACTGAAATACCTGCTTTTGGAATGCGAGTAAAATTGTTAGCGAGGCACAATACATAGAGAGCGGCTGCAAGAGGGTCTCGGCGTTTAAGAGCTCGAGTGTTACAATTTCAGCACTTCCAACGGCTTTTAGCTTTGCTGTGAGTATTTAGGTGGTGGTGTACTATTATTGTTTGTGGTATGTTATTTTTACTTGTCTTGCTAAGTTATTGTTAAGCCAAAAATGATTAAAATCACGGCCCACGTGGTCACTTCATCACAGCTTTTGAAACCTGAAGACCACAATTTGCCCAATAGTGATTAGGAAAGTAACCAGTATTTTTAGAATATTTGTAAACGCATTTAAAATGTAAGTATCTTTTTCCATACGAGTATTAGTTTAATTAACACAACTTATGATGGAAATACTTCCATTATAAGTTCTGCCTGTTAGTTACTTTTCACGAAACAACCGAACCGTTTTTCGTAAAACTTGCCAAGGGAATAAAGAAAGAAAAAGAAAAATACAATAAACTAACATATTTATCCCGGAAACGTTTGCAAACTACTGGGCATTGACTCAAAAAATTTTAGAATCCTTTAAAATGGCGTCTACAAAGACAAGTTATTCGATTTGCCCAGCGAGTTTTCTTGTTAAAAAAGAAACAAAAGGTTTTCGCTTTCAGCCACTACGTAAGTGCATGGCGAGAGCACTTCTTCGCTGCCCTCCACCTCTCTGCTCGACTCTTTGTGCACCCCACTTAACATCAATGTATCAAGAGGTACACAATGCCTAGCCTTTCCAACCTTACAAGCCTGAACACTAACTCGAAAAGCAATAAGCCACTTGGCCGCCTATGGCACGATCTCGACGCTTGGCGAGACACATTTATATTCAAAATTAGTACTACAAGCAATTTATGGCAAAGCTAGACGATGGGGTAGTTTCGTTTGCATTTTAATTTTAAAATGTGCATAAGCGAGTATGTGGCAAGAATGAAACCGGTTTCCTAAATAATTCTAGTTCTACCAAGCTCTACCTAGTTAGGTAATTATTCTGTAATTGTTCAAAATATTTACTTTTATTTAATAAGAGATGAGGACACGATGAGGCTGGACGTATATTTGAAGAAAAACCATTAAGAAAAGCAACTCTAGATCTACAACATTCTCTTTTCTGTTTATAACAACAAAGGTAAAATTTTCATATTCAATGTAAAACTGTTCCGTAGATTCATTTCATTCCGCTGCACTAGCACTACTTTTATTTGATTATACGTAAAAGTTAGAAGCGAAATTCTTACAGTGTTTACAGAGTTGGCCTAGGACGTCTCAGGCGGGCAGACATCGGGTCGCGAACTTTATTTAATTTCCTGATTGCGCAAACGAAAACTACTGAGAAGCGAACCGCACCCACAGGCTAATGTTGTTTGAACTCGCCTCAACCAAACCCAATTGCAATTCAATATTACTCCAACTGTAAAACCAATACTACCTAAATAACTCGGAAACTTATTGTTGGTATTGCAAATTGTCAACCAACTCCTAATGACTTTTGTTTTGTTTTTTAAATGATGTTTTACAGAGCTACAAATGCCAAGCACGTAGAATTTGGCTCTTTTTCAAGAGAGCAAGCGTGAAATAATTTACACCATGGCTACTGACTAATTAAGTAGATAGATCACTACTGCAACTGTGGCTTAATTGTTTTTTTATAGTTTATTTTTGTTGTATTATTTGAAATTCGAGTAGATTTAGAGAAAAACTTCAAAAGCAGGAGTTTAGCATAAGAGGTAAAGTAAGATAAAGCTGACATAGCTTATAAGGAAATAATAGATTGGTTGGAAGGTAAGTAATTATTTTGATCGAAATACACATGTTAGTGTGATGCTCAAAAATGTAATTTTGTACAAGAGAAAATATATACTTAAAACTCGAACAAAACAAATCGGATTTTTCTATAAAATTGATACATTGCACAACCTACCGAAGTGGTGTGCTGAAGCTGCGCTGCTTCACAACTTCATTAGGTTCTCCTCCCTAACTGTCCATGTCCATGTGTGGATTGTAGGTACTTTATTTTTGTTGAATAAACCCCTTCAAAATGGCGTCATCTTTTACATTCATAGCATACCTATCCACGAACCCATTAGACGGCGCGCGGCGGTGCAAGCTGCGAGGTTTGTCGGCAACACCATTCGAACACTTGAATAAGCTGAAACGGAACTTGGCGACGGCTGTTTCCGATCCAATTTATGTAGACGCCGACTCAGATTAATTTCGTTACTCTTGCGCCAGTCGGCAATGGACTGCTTTGATTGTTGACCACTTTAAACTTCATGCTCCGTGCGAATTTTTAATGCAAGTGCAGCGTCCATACTTCTTCGGAGTTGTAAAACAAAACTTGAGTAGAGTCTGCATAAGTACATGAACGTTTCACACTCACACTTATAGCTCCTCCTAGGATAATCCTGTGTCGGGGATGCCATGGAACACACACATAGACAAGGATAACCTAACATACTATAACTAAAATAATCGTAGGCAACTTTTCTAGTAGTTTTCGTAAAGCTCCTAACCCGCTGTTGTGTTCTGTTATACTCTGATTAAACTAAGAATGTATCTGAGAGTCAATTGTAAAAAACTAATAGGAAAACAGTGAAATCTGATTAGTTGTCCGAGAATCAAACATCAAAGTTAGTGAATGTTTTAACTATCTATCAATATTTAAATAAAAATAAAAAGGGTTTCGTACAGCTTTTTTTGCTCTTAGCGATAAGGCCGCCAGTTGTCGCACTAGTTTTAGGTGTTATAATCATTTTGTTTGTAATTTATGGTGTGAAAAATAAAGTGTTTAACTATCTATCTTTTTTTGTCAGATGCATTTTAAGTTTAGTTACAGTATACACTGTATACATAGAATACTTTTCATTAAACTATCTCTTTTAGTCTAAAATGTTACCTAACACCTATTTTGAGCACAAAGATACATTGTATTGCAATACAATAGGTAGCTTCACTATGTCCCTGCCTAAAGGACACATGACTAAGATTCGGTTGCTGCATCGTTTCATTATTCCGATTGACTAGCGTATCGTTGAGTGCAATAGCGACGTAGTTCCGGAAGTACATACCAACGTACGTACCTTTCTACGTACCTATATGTACCGGTTTAGAAGCCTAGGTAGATAGATTTACTCTTTGTTGTTCTCACTAGAAATTGGAAACTATGTAAAGATAAACTCTATAAAGCTTAAAAATGTATGCGACTACTGGCTTTATTGCTAGAGCGATCTTTTGCAAGCAACTTTAGGACTAAGAAGATTCATAAAAGAAATAAAAGACATAGACAGCTGGGTGTGGAATAGTGGCAAAAATGTGTTATGATACCCTACATAGACATACTGTAAAATAAAATACATAGTCATATTAAATAACGTCATATAATAATTAGTCATATTATTCTTACTCAAATTATTTATACTGTGCCATCATAAGTCCAAGAGCGGTCTCTAAAAAAAAGTGATTTCTGTTTTTTCACGCATCAATTGTGTAATTTTAACTGTCTAATGCATGAAAAAACAGTTTTTTTGAGATACCGCGGCTTAGGACGTCGCGTCGGTACTAACCAGCCATAAAGTTCAACGAAACGGTTTTTTGATAACCTACGACAGAGCAGGGCCAGCCTTTTTGTTAGATCTTCATAAAAACTCTTTCTGTCCATTTAATCTTTTGAAACAGGTCGGGAACTCGTCTAGCTGTGCTGAGTTAGCGTAACCGACGAAAGTTGGCTTTAACCATAATGTGCACTAAACGTTAAGCTTTGTTGCGTAATGTACCTAAATATAAAAATGACACCCGTTTTCCTTGGTCACGGCATCACGCTTGAATGGCTGGACCGATTTCACTAATTCTTTTTTTGTTGTATTTGTTATTATTAGAAGAAGGTTCTTACGGAAAAAAATATTAAGAAAATCTCTCAGAAATATTGAAAAACCCTAAAAACATCCCTTTTCTTTTTCCCATACAAACGTTTTCTAACTAAAACGAGCTTTATTGCTATTGTATAAAGTTCATATTGAATTGCAAGCACTCACTG
The DNA here is from genome assembly GCA_949125135.1 of Alcis repandata. Taxonomy (NCBI): domain Eukaryota; kingdom Metazoa; phylum Arthropoda; class Insecta; order Lepidoptera; family Geometridae; genus Alcis; species Alcis repandata. Next base: position 7,932,522 of record OX421230.1, on the reverse strand, counting down.
TTGTTAAAGCAATGTAGGTATGTTCCTAACGTCCAAGAGTCAATTTGCACTTTATTACCTCTGTACAAAGTTCAAATTCAATCATATCTATCAAAACCAAGGAATTTTAAAATTTCGAAGGATTTGACTCCAAGTCATATCAAATTTAAAAAAAGTTGAAACAACAACAAACTGTCAATGTCAGTGTTTTTTTTTTCATGGATGAGTTTGCTTTTGTCAACTGATACACGAAACAAATTCGTACCTACTTATAATAATTGTAAATAGTGTTTTGTGCAGTGTTTATATTTAATTAGGCAGTACCATAGAGAAGTACTGTATGGCAGTACGAAGTCTGCCGGGTCAGCTAGTGTACCTAAATATATGTTTGTTAACGAAAACTCCAACCAACACAGGGTTATAAGGAAAAGGTATGCTAAGCCGAAAAAGGCGCATAGTACTCATCATTATGAATAACTTTTACTATGCGAACAACACTGAAATTAAAAAAAAAATCAGCTGTTGAATATATTTTGTCAAAGGTCGTTGACATTTTTCTATAGAACTGCTGTTTTTTTTTGCGATTTCAGGGTCGGGCCCTTAATATAAGTTGCTTATAATGATAAGTAAGACCTATAGCTATTTTCGGCATTGCATACCCTTTCTGACCCTGTATAAACATAATATAAAATACAGCAAGAAACTTTTATTTAAAAATGTAAAGGAAAATATTAAAAAAATACCTCTCTAATATAAGGATTGACGTCGTCTCTGTCTTTATTATCCCCTTGTCAATCTAATTTTTTCCATCGACAGTCCACAACGCCAGTAATAATATTTATTGCCACTTTTACCGACCTCGTACACAGTTTATAATTATTTTTCTGATTTTTACAAAAGCCGCCTATCACTAATATCCTATTAATTAATCGTAGTAATATTATCAAAGTAAAGTACGAGTAGCTTTGGTATTTCAAGTTACTCCATCTTTCTGTCTTTCCAAGCAAGTTTAAAAACTTTTGAGAGCAAAAAAAACTCAGAGTAGGTAACCTAATTACTCCAAGGCAAATTCTCGTAGAAACGAGAATTTGCCAAATGTTGACATAAAGAAATCGTTTGGTATATCTGTAGTTATATCTCTGCCCAAGTGCTTGATTGGCCATTTTTGATTGCAGGTACTCGTACGTATCTCCAATCCCTATTTGAGGAGAGTCCTACACGTACCCCGTAGGTACCTGGTTGAATGAAAACTCATTTCACGTCCGTTGCTGTCCTGTGTTTATTTTTTATTTAACCCGTGTTTATCCAACGTGTCTGGCTGAAGTGTTTGTCGGGCAAGCTGCGGCCGCGCGCGAACGAGCATGGACACCTCATGACATTATTAATTTTATTATTCCGTGTCGAGTCTCTAATTACTCTGACGACTATTATCATTTCCGGTGTCAGACGAGCTATGAAAAGCTACTATGGTATGAAAATGTCTGATCACTATTTCAAATAAAAAGCAGCGAACTCGTTCAATTAAATCCTGACAAGGTTGTTCGTTACAAAATGTCAATATTTTCCAATAAATTAATGAAACAATATCGCTACTGGCATTGATACTAACAAAGAAAATCTCGAGTTCAGTTCAGCATAAATGTTTTGTAGTTCCATGTTCTGCCAACCCACAGGTATAACGGTTAAAATGGACTTATTAAGTACTTATACTTGCTATTCTATTTATCTGACATGGGACAAGACAAGCACAAGCTTTTGTCACTGAAGTCGCGGAAGATTAAATTGTTTCGTTTTATTCTTTGTCTACTCTACTTAATGTGATTGGGTGAGTTGGCCTTAGTCTGTGGATTGGGCACCTGCCCGTCATGTCATAGGAGATAGATAGAATTCGGCTCGGTCGATTGTGGTATTGCTATTGAGCTATTGTGTATCAATTAGGTATTGTACGACGTGTTGTGACGTAGGTATGGAAGAAATCTACAAGAGGTTTTTGAAGGAATTTCTCACTATGCCTATTTATATTTATGTTATTTTCAATTCAAATAACATAAATAGACATAAACAGAATATAAAATTACACATAAAAATAGAGCTTTTTAGCCAAACAGTTTTTTATTTGTATAAAATAACCCTATACAAAGGAAACACCGCTATAGTCACATGTTTCATTCAATATTTCAATATCAAAAATGCTGTTTAATCGTATAAAAATAGCGAGTTCTGTGCCTACATAAAAGATAGATTTTTTCAAAATGTATACCTACTACACCTGCATCGGTATAACTGCAGGCGGCGCGACGTTAATTTGCAGTCAACTGCTTTATCCACCGCGGCGAGCCCGTAAGTTGAGCCATTAAAAAATCTTCCATCTCTGCGCGATTACCCGAGAGAACAAACAATGAAAAATAAAGCTGCATTTTACATTTATTTTTATCATCACTTTTAACGGCCGTCGCACACATCTCACTAATAGCGAAAGGATTGAGGTGTGTGTTCAATCTCGACGATTTTAATACAATAGTAGAAGCCAATAGTATAGAATAGTGTAGTATTGGCTTCTACTTTATTAAAACCTTTTTATCCAAGATAATGCTACAGAGCTTGTGAAACTGCGGGGGAGTAGCCGAGCACAAATATAAAAGCACAAACTTTCTCGAAAGGTCTGATTATTCCGTTTGTCAAGTCCTACTCTTGGCCAATAGCCAATTAGCCATATCTCTCACACGTGAGAGCCCTAAGCCTCGTAGAGCCTAGTGGACACATCACACCAGACACTCTGTTTATGCTGAATTTTCCGGCTAGACCAGTTATACTGCCGACATCAAACACTGATGTCCATCGGTATCAAGTGCCGTAGTATGGGAGGGGATTAAGCTTTAATGGAAAATATTAAGGAAAATACTGGCCACTATGTCTCATGTCTTTTCTCGTTGCAAGTTTTTTGAGCAGTTTTCTACTTTTACGCGACAAAAGCGACGCTTAAAGAAGGACATTTTATTAAGCGAATATGTATGTATATTTCTACATTTAGCTGAAACGCCTCAACTGATTTTAATACAATAAATCGACTTCTTTCAATACAGGGAGTGTCACTGAGTAGGTGACGTCATTACAAAATGGCGACTGGAAAAGTAGGGATGAAAAACCAAACTCACGCTTTCTTATGTTTGTTTGTTGAATTATGTGTAGATTGATATTATAACTGAAATTACTTATCAATCAGATGTACCGCTTCCGAAATATGCTCCGTCAAAGATTATGTTCTCAGCTTTTAAGTTTTCTAAAGATTTTTCCTAGCTTATTCTTTTCGCAGAGCTACCCGAGGCGTGTCGGCGGAGTGTTTGCCGGACAAGCTGCGGAGAGCGCGGACACCTCATAGACAGATTAATTATTCCGTTTGACACTCCACTCGCTGTCAATTGCCGCGTCCGACAGCGAGCGCCACTCGTTAGACATGCTAAAAGCTGTTTATTTTCAGGTTTGTTAGAATAAACAGCGAGCAAACTACAAAACAACATTGTGAATGAGTGAATTAGGCGGGTTGGTTTATAGCGCTATAGTAGCGTGTACCAACCAGCTGTTAAGACTTGGGAAGTTTAACTTGTGATTTCCGCTATTTTTGCGATGAAAACTAGACCAAAATAAAACCGTGGGGCACGTCAATTGTCTACAAATTATCGACTTAATGTGCGATAGAAGAATTACCCCACGGTTTTATTTTAGTCTAGTCTATGCATATGTTTATAATTCCCACGACTGTATCTATTTTATTATTTTTTGGTTTTTAGTACATTTTTTTTATTGTTTTATAAAACCGTTTAACTTAAAATTTTTTTTTACCTATTTTTATTTTCTAGTTTTTAGTTTTTATTTTATATAGTACATTGTATTATACTGGTTGAGCACTTTCATTTGATACCCATATTGATGGGATCGATAAAACCTACGTTATCCGCCATTTTGTAGCGGCCGCCATCTTGTATTTCAATTTTTTATAGTATATTGTATTCTGCTTGTTGAGCCCTTTCATTTGATACCCATATTGATGGGATCGATAAAACCTACGTTATCCGCCATTTTGTAGCGGCCGCCATCTTGAATTTCAATTTTTTATAGTATATTGTATTCTGCTTGTTGAGCCCTTTCATTTGATACCCATATTGATGGGATTGATAAAACCTACGTTATCCGCCATTTTGTAGCGGCGGCCATCTTGAATTTATAATGATAATGAATAAACATAATTGTATTGTCACCAAAATCCAAAGTGTATACAAAATTTCAGATTAATCGGTTGACAGGAAGAGGGTGAAATTTGAATTACTAAATTTGACCCAAGAAAGAAAAAAGAAAACGTGAGCTAAATAAAACCGTTCAAAAATTAACATCGCATTGTTCTCGCATCGCCGCTCACAAACAGGCGAATTGGTGGTCAAACGCGTAGGTCAATTCGTGATACATAATTTATTTTATTCCTTTATTTCAAACCGCAAAACACGCATCGAACTCATGAAAATAATTATCAAAAAAGTAAATTGCAAAGAATATAATGTTAAAATTACAAACATAAACGTTAACCAACAAAATAAATATAAAATATAGCTGTTTCCCTGCCACGCTTCGCTGTGGATAAAAAAAAAAAATAGCCTATGTTACTTTGGGATAATGTAGCATTCGAATGGTGAAAGAATTTTTGAAATCGGTCCACGGTCCAGTAGTTTTTGAGTTTATTCCACACAAACATACAAAAATACAAATCTTTCCTCTTTATAATATTTAGTATAGAAAAAGAAGCCTTGTAATAGAAAACTATACCTAAACAGAAATACAAAACAGTATCTATATTTATCCGATTTCGTTAGATTAGAAGCCCAGGGCACAGAATAAATGATGGCGTAGTTCATCTTTCCTCCCGTTTAACTTGTACCCATTGTAATTTGGATGCTTTTAAAAGGATTCATTAATCCAATTTGATCAATCGAAAATTCGGCGGCTCTATATCAGAGGATAGGTAGATACCTAGTACGTTAAATTTAGCGAGTTTTATTCGAAATTCGGGAACAAAGTTCGGCGAATGGTTCTCCCGTGAACTGCGAGTGTGTTTATAACTGTAACCTGAAAGTGCGGTGCAGTGTAGTAGTTGCCACTGCAATTTACGACCTGATATAAAATACGGGTAAACTTGCATTTGTAGAATTTTCATACAAATATTTAGTAAAAATCAAAAGTAGTTACAAATAATACAATTTAATTATACGGGGTTATTCATAAAAGGTATGCTAAGCCGAAAAGGGCTCATAGTACTCATCATTATGAACAACTTTTACTATGGGATTAACGCGAAATTCGCGAAAAAAAAAAGACGTGTGGCACTCGGGGACTGCCGCGGTAAAGCTATTGCATACGGTGATACTTTTTAGTTTTGCCATCTATCGATGAATAGCAGAACTTTTAATGAGTTTTTGAAATATCACGCTTGTCTCTTTAGTTCAGCAACTCGTCTCTAGGTGTCGATTGTAAGGTTTCGTTGACTTTTCAAACGTCATGACTCTCTTCCGAGTGTACCCCCGTAGTTCTATTTTTAAATCCAGGCTAGTGAAGGGAAAATCGATAGTTGAAAAAATAATAAAACTTTACAATGTTAGTTGATGAAACTGTTATCGATTCCCAAATATAAGAAATCGATATTGGATAGGAACCGCACAATCTAGTAACCGATTTTCTTGGCCCTACCTTTCTTTTAATCGGTAAAAATGCAAATGTTTCATCTGATGGACTGTCTGTTTTAATAACACACCTTTGAAAAGATTAGTCCAGGAAGTCTAATTGGAGCATTTTGATAGTATCCCATAATTACGTCACAACGATGAAATTAAAACAAATCATCAAAATCAAAGTATTTAGGTTAGTCAGTAATTTCTCTACTTATGGAAATCGTCCCTATTTTTATGATGACGTCATCGACAAAATCAATCGATTCTTCTTTTAAGATATTCAGATGCTATCACTACGTTTGCTGTCAAAACTTAACGTCAATTTATTATACGGCAAAAAATAAAGCTATTAATCGACTATTTGCTATCACAAATATGTAGGTATTTTGAAAATGTTGGATAATAATGACCAAGTACCGTACCTCCCCGAATACGGCACCCCCCCTTCCGCAGTTTTGATACAAACAAATGTGATGTTGGGGCGGTTCGATATAATACGACTTCGGTGGGGGTGTCAGGTTTTTTTCGTAACGGAATTTCTGCATTCCACGCTCAAGGCCCGCGATAAAAACTATGCAATAGCTTAAAAATCAGCTGTCATACATTTTGTCGAGAGTCATTAACATGTTTCTATGGAACAGCTATGAGCCCTTTTCGGCTTAGCATACCCTTTATGAATAACCCCGTATGACAGGTATAATTATGTAATTAAATTGCAATTTCAGGAAAAAAGTAGCATAATATGTAATGCAGGGTAAAATCTGTCTCGATTCCAAATCCCACTCGAACCTGTTAAGCCGTATAAGCGTAAACAGTCATATACACGCACATTCTCTCACTCACACTTCTTTGTTATATTTGTGCGAAACCTTCGCAATAATATCAGTCCTATTTGTTCAGAATTACTGAACGATATTTACTAAATACTTTCTTATTTTTAGGTACAAAACAGCTCTTTTTCCAATAAAACAGTAGCATATCTACAGATAGATTTACACGTAGCTATTATTATTTCTACAATGAAAATTAAATTATGATCGTTTACAATCTCATCACTTGATATAACGGCTGAACCAATTTGTAGAAAACTTTATATTTAAGGTTGAACACTGAGTCTCGCTTCCAAGCCCCGAAACTATCCCGGAGAAGTCCCAGGCGCAAGTAGTGGATATTTTACAAGTTACATTTTGATAAAATGCAACTAAAGACATACAATTAAGCATGAAATTTATGTGGATGTGGAAACTACTCTATGTACAGTTACAAGTTTAGTAAGCCACTATTTTCTATTTACTCAACTAAGTTTGTTCGGTGCTACTATTGGGTTCCGTTTAATTTGGGCGGCTTGTGTAAAGTTAAACAACCGTATTAGTTCCACAGCATGGGTGGTTCCGCTACCAGAGCGTCTATAATGTTATCAATTATATTATTATGAGAAACTTCGTGTGTCTTATGTTGGTAAAATTCTATGAATTGCGGGTTGATACCATATTATATTAGTTACAGTGTCGAGTTTGAAGGCGCCACGTAAATCTGCTAAAATACTTAAATTTAAATGACAGTTGTAAAAGTTGCGAGTTCGAAGGCACTAACCTAACTATAAAATTGAACGGAATTTAAATAGTTTTAGTTCAGCTAAGTTTAATTTTTAATTTAATTTAGCTATATCTCAATAAAAGTTTTTTCGAAAGCATTAACACGTTTTTAACACGGTGAAGGAAAACAAGGAGAGCCGAGTTAGGACCTACCTACTACCTGCCACAACATCGCGATGAATCGCTTAATCATTACTTTTTCTTTTTGGCTCCTAAATCACAGAATATGTAATCCCAAATCAGTTGGACCACAAGGATTTTTTTCCTGTTGGACCAATTAGTTACTCCATCCTGTTAGACTACGAGGAAGAACCCGTTATTTCCATTCTACGTGAAAGTTTATAATTATAAAATGAAAATTTTAATTTGTATGAGTGGTATTAAATACTTAAGAAGCGTAACTGACAAAACTGCCACTTTACCGCTCGAAGTACTTTTTACTTAAACTAATTAACATGTCACATGTAACGTACCCGAGCATTAACATTATAATATGAATACGAAACGTGCTTCTCTCGTTCTACATGACTACTCATAATAAATCTCTAATTAAATCTCTTCGAAAGTCGCGGCATGGCGTCGTTCACGTAACGTAGCGTCGGTGAGGCACTACAATTCTTTATATAGTGAGTCAAACAATGGTTCTCATGCAAAATGCAAACGTGAGGCGGCTCGGTCGCGCGACCGCACCGTCCCGCCTCCGGCGACTCGTCAGCGAGCGGAACTGTTTAGTGGAGGTTAGGTAAGGTTACCTCACCTAACCTACCTCCACTAAACAAACGCACATCCGCACTCATTTTACTTTCACCTATTTTAAATATTAAACCCAGAAGATTCTTTCCTTCTCCTCATGTAATATTCACCCCATACCGACCGAGTGCGGTAAAAAATTGAATCTTCCATACAGACATAAGAAAACGACCATCAAAAGGTTTACGAGCAAAAAATGAGAGTAACTAATGAGAAACGCGATGTCCTATTATACTTTTGGCGTGAGCGCAAAAAGGGGAATGTCAATATTGCGTGCGGGCCGAGATAATAGGAGTCCGTGTAATGATAAAAGCTCAGGGAAGCAGTGGCCGCCGGCGGCGGCTGGGCGCGGGCGGCGCGTGCCGCTCTCATCTTACAAAGATTTGTTTAGCAAATTGGTCGCGTGGGTGTAATCAGTTTTCAAATATTTGAGGCATCCTTTCGCCTTGTAATTTTCTAAAATCGCTACTTCCAATACTTTCTAGTGCTGGAAATTTCATGTTAAAACACTACGTCGTTTCAGTTTTACAGTAGTTAGTGCTTGTTCGCTTATAAAT